>JAUCBJ010002220.1:0-121652 GCA_032718475.1 Nemertoderma westbladi | reverse complement strand
CCTGTTCTTCAAGAGTGTTCACCGTGGTGAAAAATAGTGAAAAGAAGACAGATAGCGGTAATTCCGATTTTATTGCAGATAATACTAATACAAAAATGTAATCTGAAATAACTAATAACAGAATAAACAAACTAATTTAGATAGAATACTAAGTATATCAGATTGAGTGTGTTTAATGAACGAAACTGCACCTTTTATAGCAAATTTGTGCTGCAAACAATCGACAACATTCCATGAATTATATTGGGTTTTTAAAGATAACCATTGGTCCAACAAACACATATCTTGCATGACATTGGTTACTATCAAATAACTGCAATTACATTGGTTAATCTACCTAAGTGCATGCAATTAAACTGTAGCGGTCAATTTAAATTAGTTGAAATTCAGCACAAAAAACAATACTAAAACAAAAAACAAACTATACCTACTAGACAAATTTCCAACGCTTAACCGACTGAGCTACTGAACCACTTGAATAACATTGTACGAATAGCTATGGTAAATATAAATGAGAACTTAATGTAATCTTTTAACAAGTTTATTCCAACAAAATAAAATTTCGAAAATCCACGGCTTTTGTGAGGATATAATTCTATACCGCTCCATGAAAACAGGATATTATCGTACATAAAATATACGGTTTTCACCAATAATCAATCAAATTATAGAATACTTAGGGCGTACCTACATATTAACAAATTAAATTTCAAACAATAATACTTCCTTTCTACATAATAATTCGATACAAAATAATTACAAATTCAAACTTTACATATTTAAGGCTTTATTAAGTAGGTACAATATAAATCTAAATTAAATTCACCAATATAAATCTATTGCATCTCGATATTGCATAAATTCAAATAATTACAAATATTTCTATTTCACTGTAAATACAAATACTGCTTATAAGATATAAATTGCATAATATTCGGAACAATATAAATAGCATAAGTTCGGATTAAACACAAATATAAAATATAAATCTTGCAAAATATAAATTCTTACTAAATATAAGTCTTACTAAATATAAATTCCTTCAGAATACAAAACTTACTAAATATAAAATATATAACTCAAATAAATCACAAATTCACAAGAAAGGCTCACGAGTCTTCCGTCCACTCTTGCCCTCCCTTTTACCGCTTTGTTGATTGAGCCCTGCCGCGTCCTCGAAAACTGCGTACAGGTGACTTTGCTCGCGATATGGGACTCGTGGGGCGAGTCACTGGTTTCGCTTGGACGTTGGGAGACGGTGCGACCATTTCCTCACAAATTCGTCTATTAGGTATCCCGAAACCTCGACAGATTCCACGTGACCGATCAGTTGTCACTACAGTTGGTAAAACGTCTGGGAACGCGCGGGAAGCGGACGACTCAGACCCAAGAGTAGCTTGCGCCCCCTTTTGATCAGCTGGTGTATGTCCCGATCCTCCTGTTGGTTCTCTAGGAAGCGATACCGTATCCCGAGTAATTCGAATGGTCGGCTCAACTCCCTTGCGTTCTTCTATATTAATAGACTTCTTTAATTGTTGGCTCACTTTCTGGACCCTTATGATCCTACCCTGTCCGTCCTCCCGAGGGTGACGTGCAGACGGCGCAACCGGAGTGGCTGGTATGTCGGTCGCCTCTAGGATCTCCTCTTCCTCGAATACGCTCGCTCGTATACGCCTATGATAGAACGCGGCTCGGTACGCCCATGCGACGGTTAACCAAGCTCCTTTATTTTGCTTTTCTGTTCGAAAACGGTCAAATTCACCATATGTGATACGATTGAACATTTTGGGCAAAGTTTATACTTTCGAAAATTTCCGGTGTCATCTCCTTAACTGAAGTTTGATCGTGTGACGTCCAATGGTAAGGTAGGCTCGCGAGTCTTCCGCCCCATTCTTCCATCTCACCTTTCTCGAAAGCCTTGTAGGCTCTGTATAGGCTAAGAGCTTCTTTCTTTTCGCGGGTTGACTGAGTCACCTCTTCCAGCGTAAGCTCATGCATCGGGTTCAACAACCTTAGGTGGGTAAACGACAATTTCTCCCGCCTTTGGTCAAGTCATAGCAAACGAATGATACGGATTCGATAAAGGATACCCTCCTTCCTGGTAACGTAGTTGTTGATGGTTCGAACACCTCGCCAATATCGGTTCGGGATTTTCCTTATTCAAACGCATCGAAATCGCATTTCTTTGTTCGCGCATACGAGCACCACATTGATAATAAAGTTTATAAACTGAAAATGCTTCCTTCGTTTCTCTATCGTCCCCTCGTGTTCGTCTGTAAAGATGCATTCCATCGAATTCATCGCGTACCGCAGGCATAGGTTCATGCACCTTCAGGTATTCCATGGTATGATACTAACGACTAATTTCAGTATCGGGGTCTTTGCTAATATCTCCCGTATCACACAAAGCGTCGTACGGGTAAAGTTCGTTGAAGGTTTTGCGCAAACTTTCGATTCTTTCGTTTAGCGCATTTTGCCTCCTCTTTAATACATTCAAGTCATTCTGATCATTCTGATAGCGTACCCTTTTGTCAAATATGTCTCCATCTGGTTATTATACTATAGATGGGCTTTCTCGTCCTTCAATAAACGTTGTCGTATTGAGTGTAAACGTCTTAAGGCTAGCGGATAGTTATTTATAAGTTTAGGACGTTGGTTACGCCATAGCATCCCTACCTCATAATGTCCGTCTTTCGTCTGGCGGATAGTATCTTCCATGATCTTTAAAGATTGTTTCTCTTGTTCCGACATACATGGTTCGTAGCTACCAGGTTCGGCTGTATCTTGTTCTAACCACCTGATAGTCTTCTCCGTTAATTCTTTGTCCAGTGCAGCTTGTTCCACTTGATGATTTCTTAACGCGTCGTCATCGATATCGACGGGCATTGTTGAGGTTATTGGTGTGGATAGACTCGCAAGCCTTCCGGCGTTATCATCTGTCGTCGATGGAATCTCTGGCTGACTCGTCTTCTTCCCAAGTTCTAAACTCACCTGGTGGATTAGCTGCTCCTTGTGACTTATTCTATTCGCTACACACGTCGTACTTGTAACTTTGTCGTGTTTTGTCGAACGTAGTGTAGTATAGTCTCGGTCGTGTGAAAAGGAATGAGTCGAAGTTGTAGTTAATAAACTACATGTACTTTGTACATCGTCTTCCTCGTCACTTATATCCAGTGTGCGCACAGGCGCTCGAGTATACCACCCTATCGGCGTTCTACAGGCGTATGCGTTTCCCGCTACGACTGCCGATGGTCTGGTTTCCCACACTTGATGTAGGTTGAATTGGTCTGTCCCGATCAGCATTGCTACTGATCTATAGTTAACAGGACATTCGGGTACACCAAGGTGTCTGAAATACTTACGGTCCTCCAAGGATTGTTCCGGCACTGGACCTAGTAAATTACTAAAGTCTTTTGTGGCCGCAAAAGTCAAATCCTTAAAGGGTAACAAAGACCTCTCCTTTTCGCTATGTTGCGATTTCGGAAGAAGAGTGTCTAAGTTTAACTTAACTCGTGTCACTGGTATTGCACGTTGTCCATGCATACTACTTACGGTATATCGGACGTGCTTACCTTGTCTAAGATCCGTGACGACATCAGCTACCTTCTCATCCACGTAACTGTGAGATGAGGCTGAATCCGAGATAGCGTATATCCGTTTGCTCCCCTTTGTGCCCATAATCTTGACAGGAATTATACTAAACCCCTTTAGTTGATCAGGCGTCAGAAGCGCAATCGATGGTTGTTCGTCTCCAGTATCAAAGTAAACGTCATCGTCTTCCGACTCTTCATCCGACGAACCTGATTGTTCCGAGAAGCAATCTCTAATGTGCGTCACGAATGTCGGTGTTGTTTTCGACTCTCGACCCTTATATGCTGTGTTGCATCTTGCTGCCGCTTCCGGGGGTTCCCTGGTGAAGCGTTTGGTCGGCGTATGACTGTCTGTGTGGAGCAAACCGTCATGGTTGCGTCCACAGGAAGGACAGGTGTCTGTATTTGGGCAGTCTTTACGGACATGTCCATGTAGCGTACACCGCCAACAAGAATCCAATGGCCATATTTGCAGTCGTCGTTCCTCCGAGTTCAATTCGCGGAATAGTCGACATCCTCTCAGTTTATGGCTAGTATGTCGTTTACCTAGCCGTTCGCAATATTGGCAACCGCTGAAGTCCACAGTTAGTTGTTGTCTGGTCTGTTTGATCCCAATTGGTGCGGATACCTTATTACCGTCCGAAAATTGTCGGGTGTCGGTCGATGTTGCGTAGGTAACCATCTTTGTGGATGTCATCGGTCGTTTTTGTCTGTTAGAGGATGGTAAGGTTATTCCTTCCGCCACGATATGTTGGTCCGTGTAGTTCGAACGCGTCTCGACTACTGCCTCTCTGGATATCAGTAAGTAGACGTCTTCCAACTTCAAGAATCCGCCTCTCTCTTCTCGCTGATATTCTATCTTTCGCCACTCCCGATGAAGTCGATGGTGTAATCTTCCTATTATTTTCAATAGGACTGTCGGAGTGTTCGCGTAGTCAAGTTGTCCAATCGAGCGTAGTGTAGTAATGGCGTTCTTAATCTCGTCAGCTAATTTCAGTAAGTCAACGGGTTTTGTTATAGCCCCCCCCTTACAGAGTTCTTCTATCACTGACTTAGCCATACTTACGGTGCCTCCGTAAATCGAAGTTAAGCGATCATACGCTAGTTCGAAGGCGTCTGGTACACCGACAAAGGTCTCCGCTAGACGTTTCGGTTCTCCCGTCAGCGTTTGTAGCAGGTAGTTGAACTTTCCCTTGATGAAAAGGCGCACACTGATATTTGTGTTTCGATGTAGTCCACGAAAGTGTGCCAATGTTTAGAGTTACCGGAAAACTTAGGTGGTTGTTGCACCGGTAGTCCTTGTCTGGCTGCGAATTTCGCTATCTCCTCGGACACGTTCAAAGTTTCGCGTCCTTGGTTGGCAATCGAGTTGATGTTCTCTCGTCTTGGCGCTTTTCTTTGATACGAGGTGTTTCTCGAGGGTTGTTTTCTTTGCTGCTTCGGGTGTCTAGAGTGTTCGAACTCGTTACCTCGCGAACTATCAGTTTGAGTTTCCTCTAAACGTTCCTCTATCTGGGCCAACTTGTTGACAACTGGGCGCATTATTTCGGCGAGTTGTTGCGTACTAATTGCGTCCGTTGGTTGTAATGCCTTCTGTGTTGGTGTATTTTGTGGAGGATTCTCGATAAAGGAGTTATCTGAACGCTCACGTTTATATTCGTCGGCCGCTCCTGTTCTAAATACCTCGCATTCCGGGTAATCCGATTCACTCGAAGTACTACTGTCACCTGGATACGGTGGCCGACGTGCTCGCGTCCGTTGTGTCGTTCGAATTCTAACATTCCGTTTCGGAACATCGTCCACTGTTCTCCGTTGTTCGGTAGGCTCACAAGTCTTCCTCGAAGTCGTAGATTGCGATGTAAACTGATTAAACGGTCGCGTATCCACTGGTCTCCGTTGTTCGGTAGGCTCACAAGTCTTCCTCGAAGTCGTAGATTGCGATGTAAACTGATTAAACGGTCGCGTATCCACTGGTCTCCGTTGTTCGGTAGGCTCACAAGTCTTCCTCGAAGTCGTAGATTGCGATGTAAACTGAACCGGTGGTCGAGTGACAGCGTTTGAATCTAAAGGCCTTGTAGGTTTAAACGTCATTGGGTAAGTGTAGTGCGTGACAGGTTTGGGTGTCGAAGGTGGACTCACCTGTTTAGTCGTCAGTAGTGCATGTCCAGTCAATAAACTACTACGATCGGTAATCGGTGGGTTACTTACCTTGACTTTCGGAATAGGCGATGACGTTGCTCTTGGCGATAAAAACTTGTCCGGAATAACAAACCTGTGCTCCGTCGCACCATCGATAGGAGAAATATTACTACTACCCGCAATCGAAACAGGTCCTTTATTCGTAATTGGTGCAAACATTGGAGTTACTTGAGGAAATCGTTGACATAAGTCTTTAACTAATTCCCGTTCTCGCTCAGGTGCTCCTACGCTTCCTTCCTTCATCCGTTCCTGAATTTGGCGGTGCCTTACCTCTATCCGGTCTAGATCGTGTCCGTCTCGAGATCTCATCGATCGATCGCGGGCTTTGAGATCTAAATCCTCCTTGGTGTTGGCTAATTCTCTCGCCTTCCTTTCGAGTTCGAAATGAAGTTTAGCTTCTTTCTCGCGTTGTTCCGTCTGATGTTGTTGCGCCTCAAACTCCGCTTGTCATATAGCTGATTGAGCCTTTATTTGCCGTTTTTTCATTTCGGTTCTCGCTTCTGAAGCTAACCTTTGTCGCTCTAACTCGGACGCTGCCGCTGCTGCTGCCGCTTGTCGCTCTAACTCGGCCGCTGCTGTTCGTTGCGCTAACTCGGCTGCTGCCGCTTGTTGTGCAATGTCCAACTCTAACCTTTCCATTTCGGCTGCTTCCAACTCAGCTTGTTCTTGCAGATGAGAGATTCTCGCAACATTCGCAACACGTAGTTTCTCTTCCTCTACTGCTGCTTGTATCATTAGCAGTTGAGTTTGTTCCTCCATGTCTCGTTGTTGTCTGTCGAACTGTTGTTGTTGTCGATAAATTTCTGACGTTACCATGCTTACCTCGTTAATTTCGCTGCGAATACTTACTAACGATTGATCCAGTATTCCCGGTGCCAGCTCGATTTGTGCGAGTGAAGTTTCCCTCGTAGCCTCCGGCACGGTTTCCCAATCTCCGACGTCCTCGCCGCACATGCGTAAGTGATCCGTCAGGTGTTTCAATTGTCCATCCAGACTATACAGTTCCTGTTCTTCCTCGGGTTGCAATAATTCGTCCGAAACTGACTCACCTAACAACTGGTCCGCTTGTTCCTGTTGTATCTGCCTAATCGTCGACTTAAACTGAATCAGTTTCTCTCTAGCGATCATTAGTTTCTCGAGGATTCTAAGTTGAGTGTCCACGTCCTGTCTCTGTCTAGCTAGATCTTGTAGACTGATAAGGTTATCTACGGACTTATGTACTCTACTTTGTACTCTAACCTGGAGGGTGTAGAACTCAAAACGAGACATCGGAGCGGTCAACTCGTCTAATATGCGTTGGCCTTCTCCAATACTCCTGGTAATATGCGCCATGTATCCTCCGACGGTTCTAACCACGCTCTCCTGGCTTCCTGCTGAACTTACCATGTCCGTTTCCCTGTATCTAGGTTGCGGAACAGTTAGAAAGTCCTCGGTCCTGCCGTCGCCTCTTACTATGGCATCCGGTACTCCCGTTGGATGTACTGGTGACGCACACGGTGTAGGTTCGGTAGGCTCGCGAGTCTTCCAATGTAGTTCTTCCGCTACTGACTTATCCGCGTCACATGAGTCATAGTCAGTAGGTGTATTCTTCGTATAGTCTTGTTTGTCACTCATTTCGGTAGTTGTAAGTCAAGTAAAATGTGAGTGTCAACGTATCGAATTTACCGTATTTATATCAAAAACGGTACTAATTACAGTCATATAAAATTAGCCTACCAGCCGATTTTATAGCAAATGGATAAAATTAGCCTAAACGGCCAATTTTACAGCAAATAAATGTCACGGTATAAGTATATAATAAAATTAGCCTAACGGCCAATTTTATAACAAATAAATCGGATAACGATATACGTTATCAAAATATAAATTAAACACAAATAATTACGGACTAATTCAGCAATAAACAAAGAAATCGTACGGAATGCATAAATACTTGAGACAGTGGAACCCACAATAATTTTAACTAATACGGTAATGCCTAACTGATTAATGCAACTTTTCAAACTTACCCACTCCAATAATTCTCCAGAAAAACAGATTCCCAGATACAAACCGGACGTGAACCTTTCAGTTTCCAGCATTGCGGACAAAGTGCGATTTTCCCAACCAAAATTGTTGAGTTATCTATCTCCCAAACTCGCGAAACACAGTCTTGCTCCCGTTACAGTCTAGAAATGAGGTCTGAATCCTGAAAAACAAAAGAGTTTGGTTTTACTTTTACGAAAATTTTGTACCGGTACAATATGGTATTTAAACCCTTTTTAAACACCGGTATTCAATTCCAAATATTTTTACACACGGTTCAAATCAAAACTATATTTCAAAATATTAGCACTTAGCTAATCAAATACAAATTTTTACCTCAAAATACAAAATTTTCAAATAATTTTGTTCTACTGAACGGTAGTTCAGTGAATCATATTCCTACTATTTGAAGAGACAGTAACAAATACGCGAACCCTGCAATATCATACTGTAGAGTCTGTGAATCAAAGCATAAATCCGACCTTCTCACCAAAACAGTAAACTCTAATTAAGCAAACCTATTGCAGTATCGGTCTCTTATAACCGGTGAGGCAGAAAACAGTCTACGAACGGACAAACTTCGGTAAAACAAAATCCCGCGCAGCGAGTCCTAAAATCGGGCTGACTCACTGACGGACTAAAAGCGCTCGTATACTTTGCCGCGGTGTGATTTATATGGTGGGTGAGAGACGCTAGCTACAAATATAACTAGCAAGCAAAGCCGCAGTGCGAACAAACTATTTTATATATTTTGAGGTGTAAATAATTCCTAAAAACGCGTGTATGTCTCAATTCTTAGATCAAAATTGGTTTTAATCCTTCATATAATCTCATTTACTGGGTCCGGCGTTTATTTTACAAATATTCCAATATTTTGTTAACTTGTAGGTCCAATACTAACAAATGACAAGGCTCCTTCCCCTTTTGTGTATTTCCAGGACTCAAATTCAGGCATAAGGTTAATGCTACGCCCAGAATTCGGCAATTTTAGTTACCAGGTCCCTAATACTAAGAAGAAATGTGTTAGTTTACTACTGTAGGCGTACAGTTACAAATAGCTATCCTGGCTCTTATCTGGAATTTTAGTCACCTAGGTAGGCTGGGTAACTTCCTATCAGGACGTTGGCGGGGACACGGTAGATGTTAGTATATCCCTAATAGCCTTAATTTATTTTCGCCTAGTAATAAACTGCCCTTCCGCCTGAACGGTATAATCTCAATTCAGGGAAAACACAGCAACCCTCTCCTAGCCTACAAGTTCCAACGCAAGCAATAAACACCGTGTACTGCCGACAAGCCACACAGCGTGTCGTGTCGTACAGTGTGTCGCTACTTCTACCGTCGATCTTAGGTCTTACACTTAGGTAGCAAAGCATCGAACACTGTCTAACCTTCAGGCGATGGGCGAATAACTCGAATAGATATTGTGGGCGGTCTCCTGTTCACATTCCCCCGATGTTCCCGTTCACTGCTGCGGCCCGATGTCTAGCCGGCCATCCTGTTCTTCAAGGGTGTTCACCGTGGTGAAAAATAGTGAAAAGAAGACAGATAGCGGTAATTCCGATTTTATTGCAGATAATACTAATACAAAAATGTAATCTGAAATAACTAATAACAGAATAAACAAACTAATTTAGATAGAATACTAAGTATATCAGAATGAGTGTGTTTAATGAACGAAACTGCACCTTTTATAGCAAATTTGTGCTGCAAACAATCGAGAACATTCCATGAATTATATTGGGTTTTTAAAGATAACCATTGGTCCAACAAACACATATCTTGCACGACATTGGTTACTATCAAATAACTGCAATTACATTGGTTAATCTACCTAAGTGCATGCAATTAAACTGTATCGGTCAATTTAAATTAGTTGAAATTCAGCACAAAAAACAATTTGCACCTGCTAGGATTTGAACTCTATACCTACTAGACAAATTTCCAACGCTTAACCGACTGAGCTACTGAACCACTTGAATAACATTGTACGAATAGCTATGGTAAATATAAATGAGAAATTAATGTAATCTTTTAACAAGTTTATTCCAACAAAATAAAATTTCGAAAATCCACGGCTTTTGTGAGGATATAATTCTATAACCTGAGAACTTTATACAGCGAACAATAACTCTTTACCTTTTACACACACACGGCGGGGACGCGACGCGTGAATCGAATACCGCATAAATCGGGATCCTCTGTGGATCCCGTCACAGTAATTGAATCCGACCTGCCTTAGTTAAACGAGATACAAGATACAACATGAGTGACGTTACGCCAATGCGGACCCCGGAGGAAGACCCAACGATTCGCGAGGCCGTGACCAGACGGTACAGGCCCACGACGCCGGACCCATCGGTAACGGGTCATCCGGCAGATCAGGATGAAGGGGGCCGTCTGGAGCCAGAGATCGAGCCGAGAGGACCGGGAGGAACCAAGTTGAGAGAAGGAGAGGGCGAGAGGGACGGAGAAGAAGACGAGTCGACACGGAACGAGGGTCGACGTACCGATGTCGCCGGCCAGCCACAGGCCGAGGGCGACGAACGGCCCACCGAAACGGCGACGGTGGGGCCAACGGTGCAACGCCGGACCCGGAGAGATGAGGGAGATGTCGGTACCGATGTCGCCGGCCAGCTACAGGCCGAGGGCGACGGACGGCCCACCGGAACGGCAACGGTGGGGCCGGCGGTACGACGTCGGACCCGGAGAGACGGAGGAGAGGTCGGCGACGAGGACGTCGGGGTTTCTGATCGACTTCGACGGGCCTACAACGCGACCCGGAAGCTACTTAAGGAGGCCAAGGAGGGGGCGAAGATAGATGAGGTGAAGTTAACAACAGGACTAGGTGAGTCGGATAGACATTTTAATTATCTAATGCGCTTCGGGCAGAGAGAACTGGCCAAGGAGAGAGCGAGAGGGGTTGCAGAGGAACTGTGTGATTTATGGCGGTGTAGGGGTATGCAACCTGGTGCAGTGTACGTAGGGCCATACTTAGCCAATGCCCGGGGTATAAAATTTGTGGGTTGGAGGAGACCTGAGGAGGGCGAATCCGAGGTTGACCCCGAGGATTCGGTCTCGTCGGTCGGAAGGAATTCCAGTTCCGGGAGGAGGGGGAAAGTTAGTAGGTCGGGAAGGCGGAGGCAATCCGTCGTAACCGATAAGTCTGCTACATCCTCCGTAAAAGAAAGATGGGTGAGAGAGATAAATGCCACGTACCATCTCGACCTGATAGAACAAGGTCAGAGAGAGATAAATAGACGGTTAGAGGAGGGGAGAATGCAACTAGAGAGGGAAGCGGTACTGATTAGAGAAACCAGAGAGAGGGCCGAAAGGGCCGCGAAAAGCCTTAGAGAGTGTGAGGAAATAGGGAGGATGGAACAAGAGGAGCGTGTGGCGAGAGAGAAAAGTGAACGCAAAGAGCGTGAGGCGGAACGCAGAGAGCGTGAGGCGGAACGCAAAGAGCGTGAGACGGAACGCAAGGAACGTGAGGAGAGAGAGGAAAATGAACGCAAGGACGTGAGGCGAGAGAGGAAAATGAACGCAAGGAGCGTGAGGCGAGGGAGGAAAGTGAGTGTAGAGAGCGTGAGGCGAGGCGAAGGGAAGGAGCTAAGAGAGAGGCGGAATTGGCCGAGCAGAACGCACGGGAGGATTGGGAGAGAATGGCAAGAGAGGAGCGTGAGCGAAAAGAATTGGAAAGACAGCAAAGCGAGCTTATAGAGTACAAAGCTAGACGAACTAGAACTGGCGCGGATAGGGGCGTCTGAGAGCGGGACTGGCTCGAATATTTTCGAGGAGCCAAGGGCCGTGGATACATTTATTAATACCCCACTTACAGGGACCGCACGACAGACACGAAACTGGTGTGACCGTATGGGCGGGGGGGGGGGGGGGGGGGTAATAATAATAATACTACTACTTAATATTAATGGTACCGTATCGAATAATCCTAACCAAGCTTATATTGCAGAAAATACTTTGCCTGGTAGTAGTAATTTGAATTTAAATACAAATAGTCTAAATAATAATTTCAATTTAAACATGCAAAATAATCCGAATAATAATTTAAATTTTGTAAATAAAAATAACTCAAATAATTTAAATAATGATCCAAGCCCGAATTTACAAAATAATTCAAATAGTGTAGTCGCGCAAAATAATCCAAATGATTCTATTTCGAACGAACAAAATAATTCCGTTTCTAATATAGGTGCTATTAACGCGAACGCGTCGGACGTGTATGACCCGACAGACGGCGGCCTGGTAGGCCACGTAGTTAGTAGGCAGGAGGTGGCGGGGTTGAGTCGACCCGACGGCGGCCTGGTAGGCCACATAGTTGGTAGGCAGGAGGTGGCGGGGTTGAGTCGAGCCGACGGCGGCCTGGTAGGCCACGTAGTTGGTAGGCAGGGGGTGGCGGGGTTGAGCCAACCCGGAGTAGGCCCGATAGGCCAAGTAGTAGTGGAGAGAGAGGCAGGGGTAAGCGAACCCAGCCACAGTAGAAATATTTTGTCGACTGGAGAGGGGTATAGAAGAGAAGTTAGAGGTAGCGGTGTGATATGTGGCGAGTGGGGGGGGGGGGGGGCTACAGGAGCCCCGCAACGAGAAGTTAGTGGCGAGCTGGGGGGGCTACAGGAGCCCCACAACGAGAAGTTGGTGGCAAGAGGGGGTGGCAGAGAGTGTCCCACAGGCGTCGGCGGATAATGCGCCGGCCGAATCAGGTAAACCGCAACACCCGGCAACGGAGAGTAATAGGGGGATTGCGAGTATCCCCAGCGGCGTGCGATCGAGCAGAGAGAAGCAGGTTGACGTCGCGAGAGGGCGGACAAAGCGTCGAGCCCGATCAGAAGAGGGAAGAAGAACAGTGGAGTTTAACCGGGAGGTCGACGAGAGATCTCACGAGCGGGAATACTGCGCTGAGAGGAGAAGAAGAGAAGACAGCAGAAGAAGTATCGCCGCGAACGACAGGAGAGTAAGGACGGATAGCGAGCCGTCGGTAGTCGAGATAGAAAGAGAGAGTCGGTGGGGTCGAACTCCGTGAGATTGCCGTCGTCCCGGAGAGACGCGACCTAATGAGACGCGTTACGCGTCGAGGGAGGGGTACACGATGTACCGGCACGAAGACGAGAGTAGTAGAGAGGGTCGAAGAGAAACTTTCCGACGGGATATACCTACAGATCGAGAGTACGGTAGCCGCGGGGAGGATTATTCGAGAGGAATAAACTTCGATCCCGAGCAACACATACAGACTGTAGGACATACTGTAGGCCTTACTGCACATACCATAGGCCATGCTGACAGGAATAATGTAGGCGATAGGATAGCGCGGACGATGGAATTAAACCCGGAAGTCGCGGAGTACATACCGGCAGGTAGGCCAGAAGCTGATAGGCCTATACCGGTACCAGTACAGCAGTATGACTACAGCATGCAAGGACATAACATATACCCAGGGGAGGGGGGAATTATTGCGGATAGGTGCATGGGCCCCAATATATTAACATCAACCCCAATACCAAACATACCGGTGGGGGGGGGGGGGGACAGGGTGACATTCCCCCATCGCAATATCAACAATATACCCCGATAGGAGCAAGAACAACGAGACCCTTGGATGAAAATAGGTCGTGTGACATTGAAATATGGAGGGGGCCGTTACCCCCAATGATATACCCAAGCCAAAGAAAGGCAGAAAATAGGACGGGCGGACCGCACCCAACAGGAGGAACTATACAACATCCATCGAATCCATTGGAAGCACAGGCGATGGGGATGGCCACATTGATCGATGCATTAAAAACAAGGATCGAATTACCACCCGTGGAACCATTCAAATTCGATGGGAGTAGGCCGGAAGAATATCTCCAGTTTTGGCGTATGTATAGTAACGAAATACTAACAAAGAACTTAACGCAGGCGGAGTGCCTAAAGTATTTGCAAGTATACACAGGAGGCCCAGCATACGACATCGTGAGGCAATATCAGGGCATAGAGGGCGGCTTCACGACGGCATGGCGGGCACTGGACAGGGAATACGGGCACCCGGCCAAGATCATCAGGCAGACCCTGAGAGGCATAACATCGGGTGGCCTACAGGATAATCCCGTTAACATTAAGACATTCGCGAACAAGGTCGAGAAGGCGCTAATCGTGTTAAAGACGCTAGACGCGCCATACGAACTCAACGCGTCCAACAACATCACAACGATAGCGCAGGCACTACCGATGTGGTTGCGCAACAAGTGGAGGAAAATCGCTTTCTCCACTCGAGATAGGAAGGGTGCGGAACCGGGTTTAGAAGAAATGTCGAGCTTCTTAAACTACGAAGCTGAACTAATAACCGACCCAGTCTATAGCGAGGATAGCCTGGGAAAGGGACTGAAGAAGGATTACCATAGACCGAAACCAGAGCACAATACGTCAAGCGCATTACCGAGGCTCAGGCAATCACTGCCATATGCAGCGACGCAGGGGACTGCAAGCCCACAGGTAGCCGAAGGTAAGACCACACCATGGAACGGACAGGGGAACAATAACAACACGAACAAATATAACCCCAGTACGTCCAGTAGGCCGAACCCAAACAATAAGAATAGTAGGGACTTTGGTACAAACGCAGCTGCGATACGCGATGCACTGTATAAGGAGGGCTACGACCCAAAGAGCAAATGCCAGCTACATACAAATGCGCTTCATCAAACCATGAACTGCAGGTACTGGCAAGCGCTACCCAGGGAAGATCAGGTAGCATATGCGGCGAGGAATGAGATCTGCTCGCGATGTGTGATGAGTGGACATAGAGCTAGGCAATGCAAGGAGACGCCGGTCAAGTTCGGTCAAAGGAAAGGCCAAACGATGGCAACGAGCACAGTAGGGGCGAAGAAGAGAGGAACGGTGCTACTTGGGGTAGTACCCGTGCGAGTGATTGGAGAAGGCAATCGATCAGTAACAACACTAATGCTGGTTGATAGTGGAGCTGCCTTCACATTAGTCGAGGATTGGGTGGCCGAAGAAATAGGATTGAGAACGAGGCCAAGTAGAATGGCGGTAACAACCATCTCCAGCAAAGATGAGGTCCTGGAAATGAGAACCGGATGGTGCACCATCTCAGCAATAGCACCAGGATGCGACTATGGGGCGAGCATCGACCCCATCCAAGTGATAGAGTCAATAAACATCAATGCCAGACGGCCAACCAACATCGAGGTCGAGCAATATAAATTTCTGGATGATATTGACTTCTCAATCCGTTACTCAACAATACTTCTCAAAACGTTAGGAAGGTATCCATCATAGTAGGAATGGACTGCCCAACGGCCCACAAAAGAATGCAAACGGTCTTCGGCGAAGACAAGCAGTGTGACCCGGTGGCGATACTGACACCATTCGGGTGGACGCTAAGTGGCCCAATCAAGAGCAAGATACCATTTAGGATGTCGGAGACATCAGGATGCATGTTCGCGGGAACTATGCAGGAAATGAGTGATGAGAGAGCAGAGGAGCAGCTCAAAAGGCTGCTAAGACAGGATTTTGAAGGATTAAAGGAGACCGGGGTCGGGACCTCGGTGGAAGACAAACAGGCTCAGCAGAGCATAGAGGAGTCTATGAAGTGCGACGAGGGGCGGTACACCATAGGAATGGTATGGAAGCTGCCGAAGCTACCACTGCCCGATAATAGAGGGATGGTACTCATGAGGCTCCGCAAGCTGAAACAGACACTAAAACGGAGCCCCGAGAAGAATGAGTACATCCACAGAACGACTAAGAAGTACGTCGAGAAAGGATGGGCCGTGGAGTTACCGGTCGACGAACCAAACACAGACAAGACATATTACCTGCCACTCCACGTGGCTTTAGACCCAAAGGAAGGTAAACTGCGGATGGTAGTTGACGCATCGGCAAAGACCAATGGAAAATGCTTAAACGACTATCTGCTAGAAGGTCCAAACATATTCAACTCGGGGATAGAGGTCCTACTTAGATTTAGAAATGGGAAACACGCCTTCACGTGTGACATAGAAGGCATGTTCAACCAAGTCCGTGTAACGGAGGAAGATAGCGACAGTCAACGCTTCTTATGGTATAACGGCGAGGAAGAACCGTCGATAATACCGGCGTACAAGATGGTAGTACAGAACATGGGAGCCAAGTCGTCTTCATTTACGACGACTATGGCAGTGAGAGATACAGTGAAGGGGAAGGAGGATAGATACAGCACTAGGGCCGTCGATATGATTCGACGCGGCTTCTACGTAGACAACGGAATGGAGTCTGGAAATACGGTTAAGGAGATACTGGACACAGGGCGCGAGGTTCGCGACATCCTAAAAGGATCCGGCTTTAACCTGACCAAATTCCAATCCAGTTCGGAGGAATTTATCAAGGCGATAGAGGACAAGAGACCAGAATCGACCATGGATAATCCCACAACAGCCAAAGGGCAGGACATGGCGAACAAGAGGACAGAATCTCAAAAGAAGGCACTGGGAATCGTGTGGAACAGAGAGACAGATGAACTGAAGTATCAGCTGAGCCAGGAGGGCGCAGACATCCACACGAAGAGGGGCTATGTGTCGTATATAGCAAGGATATACGATCCCCTATGTCTAGCATCCCCACTATTAGTCACGGGGAAACAGATACTCAAGAGAGTATACAAATTGAAGGATGAGTGGGACGTAGAGGTACCAGAGGAGATCAAGAAACAGTGGTGTAAGTGGACAGAAGTTTTGGAGAAGATGGGAACATACAACATGCTACGAGTGTATTTCCCGGATGGGAACATGACGAATCTGGACCTACACATGTTCTCCGATGCGTCGTTGGAGGCGTACGGAGCGGCACTTTATTTAGTACAACGAGAAGGGGCTCACAAGCCCAGACTGGCCTTTAGCAAAGCAAAGTCAACGCCGCCAGATTCAGCATCAGTTCCCAAATTAGAATTGACAGCTGCGAGACTAGGAGTTAGAGCCACAGCCTACCTAGTGGATACTATTCCCAACATAGTGGAGACACACTACTGGACGGACTCCATGGTAGTGCTTGGTTGGGTACATACGGAAGGACGAGATACCCTATATTCGTCGCGAATAGGGTGGACGAGATAAGGGCGACCACAGAATTGGAAAGGTGGCATTACTGCCCAACGGACGAGAACCCAGCAGACTTGTTATCAAGGGGCGCGGCACGCCACACTTTCTTAAAAAAGGAAGGATTGTGGCAACACGGGCCGCAGTTTCTGAGCGACAAGGAGGCCTGGCCGCCGATGAGAAAGGTGGATCCGGGCTCAGGAGAGGTAGTGTCAGAAGGAGAAGAGGAAGATTCAGAGGGAGAAGAGATATACTCCCAGATGGTGAGGGAGATAAGGGACGTGCAACCTAAACCAGAAGAACTGTGCGATAACCCAACGGATAAACTCCTCAGCTACAGCTCTAGTTGGTATAAGACCAAGAAATTAGTGGCGTACTGGAGAGCCTTCGGGAATTTCCTCGCGGGAGTTGGCAAAGACAAGAAGATCAGGACAACAATAGATCTGGAAGGAGCGGCCAAGGCAGTCATCCGCTATGAACAACGGAAAAACTATGGCGACGAGGTGGAACGCGTCGGTAAACAACAACACCTTCGGCGGGACAGCGAGCTGATCACGCTGTCGCCACAACTTAATGACGACGGGATTCTAGTAATGAATTCTAGGGTGGGACACAACAACAGCATAGTCGTACCACCGAAACCCATCATCATTCCCACAGGATCGCCAATAGTCCACCAGATTATCTGGGACATGGGGACATTTTCTTATTCGATCTAGGAACGTATGGGAAAAAGGACGGGCCAAAATTAAACCGGTTGCCAAAAGCGGTGCAAGTCCTGGTAAGAGAGAAGTCGACGACGAAGGTGGGATCGGCGATTCGCGAGGACGCCGAGAGAATCATTGGTCCGGACGCCACCAACCTCCTGGATATGCAGAAGGTCTTCATGGCTATGACGGCACCAGATGGGTTGGGAGTAGTCGGGAACACAGGCCAATGCGGGGCGGTGGCAATGGGCCAGCTATTGGGGCTCGTATGCCACAAACCGATGGACTGGGGGAAGTTGAGGGAGGAATACGGAGCAGAACTAGCGAACTCGCTAAAGTGGGGAGCGAGACCGGGAAGGCAAGAGGTGTATCAATTCCGAAGAGGAGCGATGAAGGTATATCAGAAGCGATATATCCTGCAGGTAGATTGGATAATGATAAGTTTGTTTAACTTATTCATGACCGTGGTTATTGAGAGGGAACCAGCGGCATTTCTGTTATCGGGATCACCCCTAAGCTACAGGAGAGCCTTTAAGACGGCCTTCGATGGTCTGGTAGACCACCCGGGGCTGAAGGGCGAGTCGGTGTACTACAACAGCCGACACCTGATAGACAGGGAGATAGATACGCCGTATCAGAGATGGGAGCAGCTAGAGACAGATAGACGAGAGGCAAAGCGACTGGAAGAAGTCGCTAGATGGGAAAGGATAGAAGCAGAGGAGAGGGAAGAGGAGGCCAGGACGCAGAGTTACGGCTTCGAGAACAGGCAGGCTTAGACGAACTTCGTTGGACTTCATCAGGGTGTTCGGGGGAGTCTCTAGGGCGAGAACTGGGATGGACGGTGGGATCGCCGAAACAGTCGACGTCGGGGTTGCAAGCGATGCCCATACCAGCGGGCGCCGAAGGCGACCAACCGCCAAGGAAGTTAAAGGAGCTAGAGGGATGGAGAGCTACGGGCGAGAGCCAAGGCGGGAAGGGACATAGTGGATCCATCGGGATACCGGGGTTGGAACCACTGCCAGAGGAGGATGAAGACGACGACGAGTTCAGAGAGATGCCGCCCATTGGGAGGATAGGCCACTCGGACATGGACTGGGTTGGCGGGAGGGTGGTGACGGCCAGTGGGGCAAGGGCCTTCTGGGATAGACCCGGAAAGCGGGCCTGGGTGCATGAGGAGCCGGCGATGGATTTCGCGGGGAGCACTATCAGGTTGGGCGAGCAACCGGGGACTGCACCACGGGTAGTATTCGGGGAGATGATGCCCGAGACGGGCGAGGAGATCGACGTAGACAGGGACACTAACGTGCAGAAGTTCGCCTATCAGCGACTCCACAGACCGCGAAGATCGCTTGGGACGAAAGACGATGTGGGGCGGGAGACATTGGTACTCAGTTGCGATTACTGTGGGAGACAGACCCACCAGGAAAGGAGCTGTTTGTACCGATTCCAAAAGGGGACCTTTTGTCTCTACTGCCGCGAGTCGAGCCACAGGATGGGGGTGTGTCCACGGTTGCATAACCGATGTCCGAAGTGTAACTTTCGGGGACACTACGGACGCCAGTGCGACTGGATGGACGACGAAGAGAAGTTCAGAACCTTCGAGGAGTGGGCTGACGTCGGGGCCATGACGCGCCAGCGCATGAAGGCCCAGGAGTTCAAGTAGGGTTTCTTCCTTATCAATCAGGAGGCTCACTTGGAAATCATAAAGCGGAGGCTACCGTTTACCTATCAAGAGGTAGCAACGGCGACGTCGTATGCCGGGATCCCAGAGGAGCGGTAGTAACCAGGAAACGACCCAGGGAGGAGGATGGCAAAGGGAAAGACTTGAGGTGGTGAACTGAGACTCCGATGTGGTACGCCTGGAAGGCGCCACGTGAGACGTGCGAACTATTAAGTACAAATTCAAAATGATGCAAATAATTAAACAAGTGCAATTTGTATGTACGTACGTAGTATCAGTAGTTTAGTTATGAAATATACGTTTGACGTAAGTACTATAGTCATTCAACCTTTCTCAATTAGCTACTGGGACTGGGGGGCTAACTGACTATGGTACTATGGACGAGACACCAGACGACTTCACACTTCTTGAGTGCGACGGCACAAAGGGGGAGTAGGATTCGCAGAAGGGATGGGGTAGTCAACGAGAGGTCGAGTAGAGGTGATAGTGCGGAGTGCGGAGAGAGTGCGAATGCAATTCAAGTGTGTGGGAAGAATAAGAGGCTGAGTGAGGGACAGGGAAGTCCGAGAGTTAGAGCGGTAGTGAGGAGAAGTAGAGGAGAGTCAGGGTGAGAACAGAGTAGAGTTAAAGTGGCAAAGTGTTGGGGAAACAAAATTGTGTGAGAGGAGCACACGATCGGCCCGACATGGGACGCCAGGCAAACCGGGTAGCGATATCATACCCATAGGGGGGGGGGGGGGGTCTGGAAAACCGGCTCTGGAAAATAGTTCCACCCCACACCCGATAATAGATCGGGATCCAGCGGAATTGTAGCGCACTTTAGGTGGATGCTATCTTCTCACCGGGAAGATAGCATGGGGGGGGAGTGTTAGCTTATTCAATTCCGCTAACACAAACCCATAAAGTAAGCCGTTAAGCAATATTGGGGGACACGAGGTTGATTACCCAATCTCGTGCCACCCCAATAAAATGGGAAGGAGAAACACACAATAAGGGTCAGGGGCCACACCCCTGACCGAGAGAGAGTAGCTTGAGTGAAGGGAAACACTCCAAAGGGCGCCAACAGGGATATTAGCCATGGGAGGGAGGCACCAGCTAGGTACAGTAACAAGGCCAACCCGTGCAATATAACCAGTTTACAGTAATCAGTTATCTCAGTTATCTCATTGTGTTGGTCGGTTTAACTAGGGTAGAACCGGTACTTCAGGTAACACTTTCATTTATAGAAGTAATCAGCTGTTCTTTGCTTCGTCTTTCCTCAGGAGATGGATAAATTTTGATAGCGTCGGAACACCCCCTTTTTGAGGCACTCAGAGTGGAGAGATAAGTAGCCTATCTCCCTGTTAATATTGTTGTGTTCTAGAATATTTATTATAGTTTCATCGTATTGCTAATGTGGCTGCAGTTAAAGTTATTATGTAATGCAATAATTCACCTCAAATATCTCAGCTATTTCATGAACATAATGAAGTATTATGCCATGTCAAAATCCTTGGTGTTTTTCAGCAATAATTAATCAAAATATCCTTTGATTTTTTTCAAAAACCACAACGATTTTCATATTTATAACTTCTAACCCACTCTATGAGATAGCGAATCTTAAATGAAAGTCAAAAGAACAGGTAACACTTACATTTATAGAAATAATCAGCTGTTCTTTGCTTCGTCTTTCCCATGGAGATGGATAAAATTTGATTGCGTCGGAACACCCTGTTCTTGAGGCTCTCATAGTGAAGAGATAAGTAGCCTATCTCCCTGTTAATATTGTTGTGTTCTAGAATATTTATTATAGATTCATCGTATTGCCAAAGAGACTGGAGCTGAAGTTAATATATAATGCAACAATTCACCTCAAGTATCTCAGCTATTTCATGAACATAATAAAGTATTAAAGCCATGTCAAAATCCTTGGGGTTTTTCAGCAATAATTTATCAAAATATCCTTTGATTTTTTTCAAAAACCACATCAATTTTTATATTTATAACTTCTAACCCACTCCATGAGATAGCGAATCTTAAATGAAAGTCAAAAGAGCAGGTAACACTTTCATTTATAGAAGAAATCAGCTATTCTTTGCTTCGTCTTTCCCCTGGAGATGGATGAAATTTGATTGCATCGGAACACCCCCTTTTTGAGGCTCTCAGAGTGGAGAGATAAGTAGCCTATCTCCCTGTTAATATTGTTGTGTTCTAGATTATTTATTATAGTTTCATCGTATTGCCAAAGCGGCTGGAGCCAAAGTTAATATGTAATGCAATAATTCACCTCAAATATCTCAGCTATTTCATGAATATAATGAGTATTAAAGCCATGTCAAAATCCTTGGGGTTTTTCAGCAATAATTTATCAAAATATCCTCTGATTTTTTTCAAAAACCACATCGATTTTCATATTTATCACTTCTAATCCACTCCACGAGATAGAGAATCTTAATCGAAAGTCATAAGAACAGGTAACACTTTCCTTTATAGAAGTAATCAGCTGTTATTTGCTTCGTCTTTCCCCAGGAGATGGATGAATTTTGATTGCGTCGGAACACCCCCTTTTTGAGGCTCTCAGAATGAAGAGATAAGTAGCCTATCTCCCTGTTAATATTGTTGTGGTCTAGAATTTTTATTATAGTTTCATCGTATTGCCAAAGCGGCTGGAGCCAAAGTTAATATGTAACGCAATAATTCACCTCAAATATCTCAGCTATTTCATGAATATAATGAGTATTAAAGCCATGTCAAAATCCTTGGGGTTTTTCAGCAATAATTTATCAAAATATCCTCTGATTTTTTTCAAAAACCACATCGATTTTCATATTTATCACTTCTAATCCACTCCATGAGATATAGAATCTTAAACGAAAGTCATAAGAACAGGTAACACTTTCCTTTATAGAAGTAATCAGCTGTTATTTGATTCATCTTTCCCCTGGAGATGGTCAAAATCCTTGGTGTTTTTCAGCAATAATTAATCAAAATATCCTTTGATTTTTTTCAAAAACCACATCGATTTTTATATTTATAACTTCTAACCCACTCAATGAGATAGCGAATCTTAAATGAAAGTCAAAAGAACAGGTAACACTTACATTTATAGAAGTAATCAGCTGTTCTTTGCTTCGTCTTTCCCCTGGAGATGGATTAATTTTGATTGCGTCGGAACACCCTCTTTTTGAGGCTGTCAGAGTGAAGAGATGAGTAGCCTATCTCCCTGTTAATATTGTTGTGTTCTAGAATATTTATTATAGTTTCATCGTATTGCCAAAGCGGCTGGAGCCAAAGTTAATATGTAATGCAATAATTCACCTCAAATATCTCTGCTATTTCATGAATATAATGAGTATTAAATCCTTGTCAAAATCCTTGGTGTTTTTCAGCAATAATTTATAAAAATATCCTCTGATTTTTTACTAAAAACGACATCGATTATCATATTCATGACTTCTAACCCACTCAATGAGATAGCGAATCTTATCTTAAATGAAAGTCAAAAGAACAGGTAACACTTACATTTATAGAAGTAATCAGCTGTTCTTTGCTTCGTCTTTCCCCTGGAGATGGATTAATTTTGATTGCGTCGGAACACCCTCTTTTTGAGGCTGTCAGAGTGAAGAGATGAGTAGCCTATCTCCCTGTTAATATTGTTGTGTTCTAGAATATTTATTATAGTTTCATCGTATTGCCAAAGCGGCTGGAGCCAAAGTTAATATGTAATGCAATAATTCACCTCAAATATCTCTGCTATTTCATGAATATAATGAGTATTAAATCCTTGTCAAAATCCTTGGTGTTTTTCAGCAATAATTTATTAAAATCTCCTCTGATTTTTTACTAAAAACGACATCGATTATCATATTCATGACTTCTAACCCAATCCAAGAGATCGACAATCTTAAACGAAAGTCTAAAGAACAGGTAACACTTACATTTATAGAAGTTATCAGCTATTAATTGCTTCGTCTTCCCCCGGAGATGTTTGAATTTTGATTGTGTCAAAACACCCCTCCCTATCTGTGGCTGTCTGAGTGGAGAGATAAATAGCCTATCTCCATGTTAATATTGTTGTGTTCTAGAATATTTATTATAGTTTCATCGTATTGCCAAAGAGGCTGGAGCTGAAGTTAATATATAATGCAACAATTCACCTCAAGTATCTCAGCTATTTCATGAACATAATGAAGTATTAAAGCCCTGTCAAAATCCTTGGGGTTTTTCAGCAATAATTTATCAAAATATCCTTTTATTTTTTTCAAAAACCACATCAATTTTTATATTTATAACTTCTAACCTACTCCATGAGATAGCGAATCTTAAATGAAAGTCAAAAGAGCAGGTAACACTTTCATTTATAGAAGAAATCAGCTATTCTTTGCTTCGTCTTTCCCCTGGAGATGGATGAAATTTGATTGCGTCGGAACACCCCCTTTTTAAGGCTCTCAGAGTGGAGAGATAAGTAGCCTATCTCCCTGTTAATATCGTTGTGTTCTAGAATATTTATTATAGTTTCATCGTATTGCCAAAGCGGCTGGAGCCGAAGTTAATATGTAATGCAATAATTCACCTCAAATATCTCAGCTATTTCATGAATATAATGAGTATTAAAGCCATGTCAAAATCCTTGGGGTTTTTCAGCAATAATTTATCAAAATATCCTCTGATTTTTTTCAAAAACCACATCGATTTTCATATTTATCACTTCTAATCCACTCCTCGAGATAGAGAATCTTAATCGAAAGTCATAAGAACAGGTAACACTTTCCTTTATAGAAGTAATCAGCTGTTATTTGCTTCGTCTTTCCCCAGGAGATGGATGAATTTTGATTGCGTCGGAACACCCCCTTTTTGAGGCTCTCAGAATGAAGAGATAAGTAGCCTATCTCCCTGTTAATATTGTTGTGGTCTAGAATTTGTATTATAGTTTCATCGTATTGCCAAAGCGGCTGGAGCCAAAGTTAATATGTAACGCAATAATTCACCTCAAATATCTCAGCTATTTCATGAATATAATGAGTATTAAAGCCATGTCAAAATCCTTGGGGTTTTTCAGCAATAATTTATCAAAATATCCTCTGATTTTTTTCAAAAACCACATCGATTTTCATATTTATCACTTCTAATCCACTCCATGAGATAGAGAATCTTAAACGAAAGTCATAAGAACAGGTAACACTTTCCTTTATAGAAGGAATCAGCTGTTATTTGCTTCATCTTTCCCCTGGAGATGGTTGAATTTTGATTGTGTCAAAACACCCCTCCCTATCAGTGGCTGTCTGAGTGGAGAGATAAATAGCCTATCTCCATGTTAATATTGTTGTGTTCTAGAATATTATTAAAGTTTCATCGTATTGCCAAAGCGGCTGGAGCCAAAGTTAATATGTAATACAATAATTCACCTCAAATATCTCAGCTATTTCATGAACATAATGAAGTATTAAAGCCATGTCAAAATCCTTGGTGTTTTTCAGCAATAATTAATCAAAATATCCTTTGATTTTTTTCAAAAACCACATCGATTTTTATATTTATAACTTCTAACCCACTCAATGAGATAGCGAATCTTAAATGAAAGTCAAAAGAACAGGTAACACTTACATTTATAGAAGTAATCAGCTGTTCTTTGCTTCGTCTTTCCCCTGGAGATGGATTAATTTTGATTGCGTCGGAACACCCTCTTTTTGAGGCTGTCAGAGTGAAGAGATGAGTAGCCTATCTCCCTGTTAATATTGTTGTGTTCTAGAATATTTATTATAGTTTCATCGTATTGCCAAAGCGGCTGGAGCCAAAGTTAATATGTAATGCAATAATTCACCTCAAATATCTCTGCTATTTCATGAATATAATGAGTATTAAATCCTTGTCAAAATCCTTGGTGTTTTTCAGCAATAATTTATTAAAATCTCCTCTGATTTTTTACTAAAAACGACATCGATTATCATATTCATGACTTCTAACCCAATCCAAGAGATCGACAATCTTAAACGAAAGTCTAAAGAACAGGTAACACTTACATTTATAGAAGTTATCAGCTATTAATTGCTTCGTCTTCCCCCGGAGATGTTTGAATTTTGATTGTGTCAAAACACCCCTCCCTATCTGTGGCTGTCTGAGTGGAGAGATAAATAGCCTATCTCCATGTTAATATTGTTGTGTTCTAGAATATTTATTATAGTTTCATCGTATTGCTAAAGTGGCTGGAGTTAAAGTTATTATGTAATGCATTAATTCACCTCAAATATCTCAGTTTTTTCATGAACATAATGAAGTATTAAAGCCATGTCAAAATCCTTGGGGTTTTTCAGCAATAATTTATCAAAATATCCTCAGATTTTTTACAAAAAACGAAATCGGTTTTCTTATTCATGACTTCTAACCCACTCCACAAAATAAAGAATCTTAAATGAAAGTCAAAAGAACTGGTAACACTTACATTTATAGAAGTAATCAGCTGTTATTTGCTTCGTCTTTCCCCTGGATATGGATGAATTTTGATTGCGTCGGAACACCCCCTCTTTGAGGCTCTCAGAGTGAAGAGATAAGTAGCCTATCTCCATGTTAATATTGTTGTGTTCTAGAATATTTATTATAGTTTCATCGTATTGCCAAAGAGGCTGGAGCTGAAGTTAATATATAATGCAACAATTCACCTCAAGTATCTCAGCTATTTCATGAACATAATGAAGTATTAAAGCCCTGTCAAAATCCTTGGGGTTTTTCAGCAATAATTTATCAAAATATCCTTTGATTTTTTTCAAAAACCACATCAATTTTTATATTTTTAACTTCTAACCTACTCCATGAGATAGCGAATCTTAAATGAAAGTCAAAAGAGCAGGTAACACTTTCATTTATAGAAGAAATCAGCTATTCTTTGCTTCGTCTTTCCCCTGGAGATGGATGAAATTTGATTGCGTCGGAACACCCCCTTTTTGAGGCTCTCAGAGTGGAGAGATAAGTAGCCTATCTCCCTGTTAATATTGTTGTGTTCTAGAATATTTATTATAGTTTCATCGTATTGCCAAAGCGGCTGGAGCCAAAGTTAATATGTAATGCAATAATTCACCTCAAATATCTCACCTATTTCATGAATATAATGAGTATTAAAGCCATGTCAAAATCCTTGGGGTTTTTCAGCAATAATTTATCAAAATATCCTCTGATTTTTTTCAAAAACCACATCGATTTTCATATTTATCACTTCTAATCCACTCCTCGAGATAGAGAATCTTAATCGAAAGTCATAAGAACAGGTAACACTTTCCTTTATAGAAGTAATCAGCTGTTATTTGCTTCGTCTTTCCCCAGGAGATGGATGAATTTTGATTGCGTCGGAACACCCGCGTCTAACAATTTATTCTTTATACCTCGCAGAGAACTGGTCGTTGGTCAAATGTCCTTAAGTTACATGGGTCCAGTAACATGGAATGCTTTACCTAACGAACTTCGCAATATACGAGGGAAGCGTCTGTTTGTAAATAAGTTAAAATCTCATCTACTTAATTCAGATGGCCTATCTGCTTCGTAGTCACATATTTTTTACGTTTCTCCTAATAATATATATTATGTTACATACGGCCTACTGTAACTTATCCATTTGTAACTCCTCCATCTCTACCCGGACACGGGGAAATGTTACATAAGGCCTACTGTAACTTATCCATCACTACCCGGACACGGGGTCATGTTACATAAGGCCTACTGTAACTTATCCATCACTACCCGGACACGGGGTCATGTTACATACGGCCTACTGTAACTTATCCATTTGTAATTCATCCATAACTACCCGGACACGGGGTCATGTTACATACGGCCTACTGTAACTTATCCATCACTACCCGGACACGGGGTCATGCTACATAAGGCCTACTGTGACTTATCCATATCCATTTGTAACTCATCCATCTCTACCCGGACACGGGGTCATGTTACATACGGCCTACTGTAACTTATCCATTTGTAACTCATCCATCTCTACCCGGACACGGGGAAATGTTACATAGGGCCTACTGTGGCTTATCCATCACTACCCGGACACGGGGTCATGTTACATAAGTCCTACTGTAACTTATCCATCACTACCCGGACACGGGGTCATGTTACATACGGCCTACTGTAACTTATCCATTAGTAATTCATCCATAACTACCCGGACACGGGGTCATGTTACATAAGGCCTACTGTAACTTATCCATCACTACCCGGACACGGGGTCATGTTACATAAGACCTACTGTGACTTATCCATATCCATTTGTAACTCACCCATCTCTACCCGGACACGGGGTCATGTTGCATACGGCCTACTGTAACTTATCCATATCCATTTGTAACTCATTCATCACTACCCGGACACTGGGACATGTTACATTGGGCCTACTGTAACTTATCCATCACTACCCGGACACGGGGTCATGTTACTTAAGGCATACTATATTTTATCAATTTGCTACATATCCTTATCCATCACTACCCGGGCACGGGGTCATGTTACATAGGGCCTACTGTGACTTATCCGTTACTATCTGTGTGCGGTGTCAAGTAACAAATTACGTTTAATTGGTTTTTTTTGTGAATAAAGAGATTCGGTATTAAATCGCTCAATTGTGTACAAATTTTTTAATTGAAAGTGATATTTGGTTGTTTGTTTTATATTTTGTTCCATTTTCATTGGGATACTATTCATTTACTTTAAAATCAAACTATGATTCATACGTGTATATGACTATAATACGTATTGTATATAATTTTTTATATTTTAAGGGGTACAGCACCTACTAGCAAATTGTGCTATCTTGCTGGCCCCGCCATTGAGTAGGACTGCCCACTGTCTCTTTTTTATATCCTTTTTTGGGTGTTGTTTTGGTTTATTTAGTGGTGCAGGGTATGTTTATCGACAATTATTAAATAAAACAATAAGTCAAGTCAAGTCACCCCCTTTTTGAGGCTCTCAGAATGAAGAGATAAGTAGACTATCTCCCTGTTAATATTGTTGTGGTCTAGAATATTTATTATAGTTTCATCGTATTGCCAAAGAGGCTGGAGCTGAAGTTAATATATAATGCAACAATTCACCTCAAATATCTCAGCTATTTCATGAATATAATGAGTATTAAAGCCCTGTCAAAATCCTTGGGGTTTTTCAGCAATAATTTATCAAAATATCCTTTGATTTTTTTCAAAAACCACATCGATTTTCATATTTATCACTTCTAATCCACTCCACGAGATAGAGAATCTTAAACGAAAGTCATAAGAACAGGTAACACTTTCCTATATAGAAGTAATCAGCTGTTATTTGCTTCGTCTTTCCCCTGGAGATGGTTGAATTTTGATTGTGTCAAAACACCCATCCCTATCTGTGGCTGTCTGAGTGGAGAGATAAATAGCCTATCTCCATGTTAATATTGTTGTGTTCTAGAATATTTAGTATAGTTTCATCGTATTGCCAAAGCGGCTGGAGCCAAAGTTAATATGTAACGCAATAATTCACCTCAAATATCTCAGCTATTTCATGAACATATTGAAGTATTAAAGCCCTGTCAAAATCCTTGGGGTTTTTCAGCAATAATTTATCAAAATATCCTTTGATTTTTTTCAAAAACCACATCAATTTTTATATTTATAACTTCTAACCCACTCCATGAGATAGCGAATCTTAAATGAAAGTCAAAAGAGCAGGTAACACTTTCATTTATAGAAGAAATCAGCTGTTATTTGCTTCGTCTTTCCCCTGGAGATGGTTGAATTTTGATTGTGTCAAAACACCCCTTCCTATCTGTGGCTGTCTGAGTGCAGAGATAAATAGCCTATCTCCATGTTAATATTGTTGTGTTCTAGAATATTTAGTATAGTTTCATCGTATTGCCAAAGCGGCTGGAGCCAAAGTTAATATGTAACGCAATAATTCACCTCAAATATCTCAGCTATTTCATGAATATAATGAGTATAAAGCCATGTCAAAATCCTTGGGGTTTTTCAGCAATAATTTATCAAAATATCCTCTGATTTTTTTCAAAAACCACATCGATTTTCATATTTATCACTTCTAATCCACTCCATGAGATAGAGAATCTTAAACGAAAGTCATAAGAACAGGTAACACTTTCCTTTATAGAAGTAATCAGCTGTTATTTGCTTCGTCTTTCCCCTGGAGATGGTTGAATTTTGATTGTGTCAAAACACCCCTCCCTATCTGTGGCTGTCTGAGTGGAGAGATAAATAGCCTATCTCCATGTTAATATTGTTGTGTTCTAGAATATTTATTATAGTTTCATCGTATTGCTAAAGTGGCTGGAGTTAAAGTTATTATGTAATGCAATAATTCACCTCAAATATCTCAGTTTTTTCATGAACATAATGAAGTATTAAAGCCATGTCAAAATCCTTGGGGTTTTTCACCAATAATTTATCAAAATATCCTCAGATTTTTTACAAAAAACGATATCGTTTTTCATATTCATGACTTCTAACCCACTCCAAAAGATAAAGAATCTTAAATGAAAGTCAAAGGAGCAGGTAACACTTTCATTTATAGAAGTAATCAGCTGTTCTTTGCTTCGTCTTTCCCCAGGAGATGGATTAATTTTGATAGCGTCGGAACACCCCCTTTTTTCAGGCTCTCAGAGTGGAGAGATAAGTAGCCTATCTCCCTGTTAATATTGTTGTGTTCTAGAATATTTATTATAGTTTCATCGTATTGCTAATGTGGCTGCAGTTAAAGTTATTATGTAATGCAATAATTTACCTCAAATATCTCAGATTTTCATGAAAAATAATGAAGTATCAAAGCCATGTCAAAATCCTTGGGGTTTTTCAGCAATAATTTATCAAAATATCCTCAGATTTTTTACAAAAAACGAAATCGATTTTCTTATTCATGACTTCTAACCCACTCCACAAGATAAAGAATCTTAAATGAAAGTCAAAAGAACTGGTAACACTTACATTTATAGAAGTAATCAGCTGTTATTTGCTTCGTCTTTCCCCTGGAGATGGATGAATTTTGATTGGGTCGGAACACCCCCTTTTTGAGGCTCTCAGAGTGAAGAGATAATTAGCCTATCTCCCTGTTAATATTGTTGTGTTCTAGAATATATATTATAGTTTCATCGTATTGCCAAAGCGCCTGGAGCCGAAGTTAATATGTGATACAATAATTCACCTCAAATATCTCAGCTATTTCATGAATATAATGAAGTATTAAAGCCATGTCAAAATGCTTGGGGTTTTTCAGCAATAATTTATCAAAATATCCTCTGATTTTTTTCAAAAACCACATCGATTTTCATATTTATAACTTCTAATCCACTCCACGAGATAGCGAATCTTAAATGAAAGTCAAAAGAACAGGTAACACTTACATTTATAGAAGTAATCAGCTGTTCTTTGCTTCATCATTCCCCTGGAGATTGATGAATTTTGATTGCGTCGGAACACCCCCTTTTTGAGGCTGTCAGAGTGAAGAGATAAGTAGCCTATCTCCCTGTTAATATTGTTGTGTTCTAGAATATTTATTATAGTTTCATCGTATTGCCAAAGCGGCTGGAGCCGAAGTTAATATGTAATACAACAACTCACCTCAAATTTATCAGCTATTTCATTAACATAATGAAGTATTAAAGCCATGTCAAAATCCTTGGGGTTTTTCAGCAATAATTTATCAAAATATCCTGGGATTTTTTACAAAAAACGACATCGTTCTTCATATTCATGACTTCTAACCCACTCCACGAGATAGAGAATCTTAAATGAAAGTCAAAAGAACAGGTAACACTTTCCTTTATAGAAGTAATCAGCTGTTATTTGCTTCGTCTTTCCCCTGGAGATGGTTGAATTTTGATTGTGTCAAAACACCCCTCCCTATCTGTGGCTGTCTGAGTGGAGAAATAAATCGGCAAGAAGGAGTATTTTATTAAAACAAAATCATAAATTAAAAAGATGTGCACCAAAAATAACAAAATTAATTCCGCCACCACACAAATATCATCGGGCCTACCACCAAAGCACTGGAAGGATATGTTGGAGCTCAGAGGCAAGGGATCAGTACCGATCAGGAAGGTCAGACCCCCGCAGACCGGCACCGTCCCCAAATCCGAGCGGCCTCCATGGCCGCCTACCACCACGCAGGCACAGGGAGCTCGAGCGCAGAAGCGCGAACTGTAAGCGCCTCCGAACTCCCCCTAACACACAAGCTAGGCCTCGCTCGCGCATCCCCCGCTGCCGGGCCACGAGGGTCTCAGCGAGGTGGCGGATCAGAATATCGGCCTCCTTGCACCACACCCCGTCGGTGGTTCCGACTAGGGGGGTGAAGGAGATCCGACGATCTTCGCACACCCCGCTGTAGTGGACCATCTTGGAACGAACTCGCTGCTCGAGTACGGAGTCCAGGGACCGATTAACGTATGAGGGGGCGTCGGCGTTAACAATCGCAATGTCGAAAGACGCCACCCTCTGTTCGGCCCAGACTCCCCTCGCCAGGAGATCCGCCCTAACTCCACCCACCTCGCGGCCCTGTCTGTCCAGGTAGCCGGACGCCAACGTAACCTCCCGCTGGACGCATGAGCCCCCGAACGCGGACGCAATGAGGTCCCCGAACACCTCCCTCACCTCGTTGTGCCGCTTTATGATCAGGCCCCCCGACTTGCAATTAAGGGCGTGGGACGTCGAGAACGACTCCCCACACCCCTCGCATTTTGCCGGGAGGCCCGGCGGCGTCCGTCCATACCTCAAGGCGAGGTTGTCCCGGAACACCTCTGGGTCGAGGTCAGTGTGGTCGACCACAGAGGGCTGCGCCGTCAGCCATCCCCCAGTCTTATGGGACATCGTACGTTCGACGGTGCGTCGTCGTTCCGAGGGAATGGCTTGGAGTGCGTTCACCTGTATCACCTTGTAGGCCGCATCCTGAGTGATCCGGCTCTCGGCGAGGGCGGAGGCGAGACAGGCTGTGTGGTCCGCGACATGGAGGGGGCGACCCGTAGTCATGGCGTCAACCACCCTGACCGTTCCAGCGAGAGACGCCTCACGGGCGGGGCCACGGCGCACCGTCGGATCACGGATCCCAATGCCGCCATGTCGAACTGGGAGGAGGAGCAACTCCTCGTCGACAGACCCAGGCAAACCAAACAGAGCCGGGATAAACTGGCGCAACAGTGCCGAACGGATGGGCGCCACATCCTCCACCTCTGTGTCCACCACCCGCAACAGGTAATCCCACTCTGCCTGAACACAGCGGGTCAACCCAGTGTGGGCGGTCTGGGGGAACTCCTCGGCCACCTCGGCGAGACGACCAATACTCCAAACCCACCCAGAGACCTTCTCGGCGATAAACTCGCGCAAACCCAGTGAGTCGCCCACATAACCCCCCAGGAATCGGTGCCCGGGAACAATCTGGACCCCCGAGGCCCCAAACATCTGCCGTGCTCGCTCCGCAACCTCGGGTTTGACCACCAAGTAGGACTTGGTGGGCTCCGGGTTATAACCGATTCGGGGTCCGACACGAAGCAGCTCCTCCCACCAAGCCATCACCCCCTCGAGTGAACCTGCCGAGGAGGCATCATCGGCATACCAACACTGCTTCTGTGAGACAGTTGGGCTGCCAGGTTCAATCAACGGCGGGTCCACGGGTTGAGTCAATGGTGGATCAGTGGGTGGAGTCGACGGCAAGGTGCCGGGTGGAGGCAAAGGCGGGTCTGCGGTTGCAGTCGATGGTGAGTCGGATGGTAGAGTCAACGGCAAGTCGGCGGGTTGAGTCGTCAACGGATCGGCTGGTAGAGTCGACGGCGGGTCAGTGGGTTGAGTCGATGGCGCGTCAGCTGGTTGAGTCAGCATTGGGTCGGACTCAGTGGGTTGAGTCGTCAGAGGGACAGCGGGTGGAGTCAACAGTGGGACGGACTCGGCGGGATCGTGGAGAAATAAATAGCCTATCTCCATGTTAATATTGTTGTGTTCTAGAATATTTATTATAGTTTCATCGTATTGCTAAAGTGGCTGGAGTTAAAGTTATTATGTAATGCAATAATTCACCTCAAATATCTCAGTTTTTTCATGAACATAATGAAGTATTAAAGCCATGTCAAAATCCTTGGGGTTTTTCACCAATAATTTATCAAAATATCCTCAGATTTTTTACAAAAAACGATATCGTTTTTCATATTCATGACTTCTAACCCACTCCAAAAGATAAAGAATCTTAAATGAAAGTCAAAGGAGCAGGTAACACTTTCATTTATAGAAGTAATCAACTGTTCTTTGCTTCGTCTTTCCCCAGGAGATGGATTAATTTTGATAGCGTCGGAACACCCCCTTTTTTCAGGCTCTCAGAGTGGAGAGATAAGTAGCCTATCTCCCTGTTAATATTGTTGTGTTCTAGAATATTTATTATAGTTTCATCGTATTGCTAATGTGGCTGCAGTTAAAGTTATTATGTAATGCAATAATTCACCTCAAATATCTCAGATTTACATGAAAAATAATGAAGTATCAAAGCCATGTCAAAATCCTTGGGGTTTTTCAGCAATAATTTATCAAAATATCCTCAGATTTTTTACAAAAAACGAAATCGATTTTCTTATTCATGACTTCTAACCCACTCCACAAGATAAAGAATCTTAAATGAAAGTCAAAAGAACTGGTAACACTTACATTTATAGAAGTAATCAGCTGTTATTTGCTTCGTCTTTCCCCTGGAGATGGATGAATTTTGATTGCGTCGGAACACCCCCTTTTTGAGGCTCTCAGAGTGAAGAGATAATTAGCCTATCTCCCTGTTAATATTGTTGTGTTCTAGAATATATATTATAGTTTCATCGTATTGCCAAAGCGCCTGGAGCCGAAGTTAATATGTGATACAATAATTCACCTCAAATATCTCAGCTATTTCATAAATATAATGAAGTATTAAAGCCATGTCAAAATGCTTGGGGTTTTTCAGCAATAATTTATCAAAATATCCTCTGATTTTTTTCAAAAACCACATCGATTTTCATATTTATAACTTCTAATACACTCCACGAGATAGCGAATCTTAAATGAAAGTCAAAAGAACAGGTAACACTTACATTTATAGAAGTAATCAGCTGTTCTATGCTTCATCAATCCCCTGGAGATTGATGAATTTTGATTGCGTCGGAACACCCCCTTTTTGAGGCTGTCAGAGTGAAGAGATGAGTAGCCTATCTCCCTGTTAATTTTGTTGTGTTCTAGAATATTTATTATAGTTTAATCGTATTGCCAAAGCGGCTGGAGCCAAAGATAATATGTAATGCAATAATTCACCTCAAATATCTCTGCTATTTCATGAATATAATGAGTATTAAATCCTTGTCAAAATACATGGTGTTTTTCAGCAATTATATATTAAAATCTTCTCTGATTTTTTACTAAAAACGACATCGATTTTCATATTCATGACTTCTAACCCACTCCAAGAGATAGACAATCTTAAACGAAAGTCAAAAGAACAGGTAACACTTACATTTATAGAAGTAATCAGCTATTCTTTGCTTCGTCTTTCCCCTGGAGATGGATGAATTTTGATTGCGTCGGAACACCCCCTTTTTGAGGCTCTAAGAATGAAGAGATAAGTAGCCTATTTCCCTGTTAATATTGTTCTGTTATAGAATTATTTATTATAGTTTCATCGTATTGCCAAAGCGGCTGGAGCCGAAATTAATATGTGATACAATAATTCACCTCAAATTTCTCAGCTATTTCATGAATATAATGAGTATTAAAGCCATGTCAAAATCCTTGGGGGTTTTCATCAATAATTTATCAAAATATCCTCTGATTTTTTTCAAAAACGACATCGATTTTCATATTTATGACTTCTAACCCACTCCAAGAGATAGATGATCTTAATAAATGAAAGTCAAAAGAGCAGGTAACACTTACATTTATAGAAGTAATCAGCTGTTCTTTGCTTCGTCTTTCCCCTGGAGATGGATGAATTTTGATTAAGTCGGAACACCCCCTTTTTGAGGCTCTCAGAGTGAAGAGATAATTAGCCTATCTCCCTGTTAATATTGTTGTGTTCTAGAATATATATTATAGTTTCATCGTATTGCCAAAGCGCCTGGAGCCGAAGTTAATATGTGATACAATAATTCACCTCAAATATCTCAGCTATTTCATGAATATAATGAAGTATTAAAGCCATGTCAAAATGCTTGGGGTTTTTCAGCAATAATTTATCAAAATATCCTGAGATTTTTTACATAAAACGACATCGTTCTTCATATTCATGACTTCTAACCAACTCCAAAAGATAAATAATCTTAAATGAAAGTCAAAGGAGCAGGTAACACTTACATTTATAGAAGAAATCAACTGTTCTTTGCTTCGTTTTTCCCCTGTAGATGGATGAATTTTGATTGCGTCGGAAAACACCCTTTTTGAGGCTCTCAGAGTGAAGAGATAAGTATCCTATCTCCCTGTTAATATTGTTGTGTTCTAGAATATTTATTATAGTTTCATCGTATTGCCAAAGAGACTGGAGCTGAAGTTAATATATAATGCAACAATTCACCTCAAGTATCTCAGCTATTTCATGAACATAATGAAGTTTAAAGCCCTGTCAAAATCCTTAGTGTTTATCAGCAATAATTAATCAAAATATCCTTTGATTTTTTTGAAAAACCACATCAATTTTTATATTTATAACTTCTAACCCACTCCATGAGATAGCGAATCTTAAATGAAAGTCAAAAGAGCAGGTAACACTTTCATTTATAGAAGTAATCAGCTGTTCTTTGCTTCGTCTTTCCCCTGGAGATGGATGAAATTTGATTGCGTCGGAACACCCCATTTTTGAGGCTCTCAGAGTGAAGAGATAAGTAGCCTATCTCCCTGTTAATATTGTTGTGTTCTAGAATATTTATTATAGTTTCATCGTATTGCCAAAGCGGCTGGAGCCGAAATTAATATGTGATACAATAATTCACCTTAAATATCTCAGCTATTTCATGAATATAATGAAGTATTAAAGCCATGTCAAAATGCTTGGGGTTTTTCAGCAATAATTTATCAAAATATCCTCTGATTTTTTTCAAAAACCACATCGATTTTCATATTTATAACTTCTAATACACTCCACGAGATAGCGAATCTTAAATGAAAGTCAAAAGAACAGGTAACACTTACATTTATAGAAGTAATCAGCTGTTCTTTGCTTCATCAATCCCCTGGAGATTGATGAATTTTGATTGCGTCGGAACACCCCCTTTTTGAGGCTGTCAGAGTGAAGAGATGAGTAGCCTATCTCCCTGTTAATTTTGTTGTGTTCTAGAATATTTAGTATAGTTTCATCGTATTGCCAAAGCGGCTGGAGCCAAAGTTAATATGTAACGCAATAATTCACCTCAAATATCTCAGCTATTTCATGAACATATTGAAGTATTAAAGCCCTGTCAAAATCCTTGGGGTTTTTCAGCAATAATTTATCAAAATATCCTTTGATTTTTTTCAAAAACCACATCAATTTTTATATTTATAACTTCTAACCCACTCCATGAGATAGCGAATCTTAAATGAAAGTCAAAAGAGCAGGTAACACTTTCATTTATAGAAGAAATCAGCTGTTATTTGCTTCGTCTTTCCCCTGGAGATGGTTGAATTTTGATTGTGTCAAAACACCCCTTCCTATCTGTGGCTGTCTGAGTGCAGAGATAAATAGCCTATCTCCATGTTAATATTGTTGTGTTCTAGAATATTTAGTATAGTTTCATCGTATTGCCAAAGCGGCTGGAGCCAAAGTTAATATGTAACGCAATAATTCACCTCAAATATCTCAGCTATTTCATGAATATAATGAGTATAAAGCCATGTCAAAATCCTTGGGGTTTTTCAGCAATAATTTATCAAAATATCCTCTGATTTTTTTCAAAAACCACATCGATTTTCATATTTATCACTTCTAATCCACTCCATGAGATAGAGAATCTTAAACGAAAGTCATAAGAACAGGTAACACTTTCCTTTATAGAAGTAATCAGCTGTTATTTGCTTCGTCTTTCCCCTGGAGATGGTTGAATTTTGATTGTGTCAAAACACCCCTCCCTATCTGTGGCTGTCTGAGTGGAGAGATAAATAGCCTATCTCCATGTTAATATTGTTGTGTTCTAGAATATTTATTATAGTTTCATCGTATTGCTAAAGTGGCTGGAGTTAAAGTTATTATGTAATGCAATAATTCACCTCAAATATCTCAGTTTTTTCATGAACATAATGAAGTATTAAAGCCATGTCAAAATCCTTGGGGTTTTTCACCAATAATTTATCAAAATATCCTCAGATTTTTTACAAAAAACGATATCGTTTTTCATATTCATGACTTCTAACCCACTCCAAAAGATAAAGAATCTTAAATGAAAGTCAAAGGAGCAGGTAACACTTTCATTTATAGAAGTAATCAGCTGTTCTTTGCTTCGTCTTTCCCCAGGAGATGGATTAATTTTGATAGCGTCGGAACACCCCCTTTTTTCAGGCTCTCAGAGTGGAGAGATAAGTAGCCTATCTCCCTGTTAATATTGTTGTGTTCTAGAATATTTATTATAGTTTCATCGTATTGCTAATGTGGCTGCAGTTAAAGTTATTATGTAATGCAATAATTTACCTCAAATATCTCAGATTTTCATGAAAAATAATGAAGTATCAAAGCCATGTCAAAATCCTTGGGGTTTTTCAGCAATAATTTATCAAAATATCCTCAGATTTTTTACAAAAAACGAAATCGATTTTCTTATTCATGACTTCTAACCCACTCCACAAGATAAAGAATCTTAAATGAAAGTCAAAAGAACTGGTAACACTTACATTTATAGAAGTAATCAGCTGTTATTTGCTTCGTCTTTCCCCTGGAGATGGATGAATTTTGATTGGGTCGGAACACCCCCTTTTTGAGGCTCTCAGAGTGAAGAGATAATTAGCCTATCTCCCTGTTAATATTGTTGTGTTCTAGAATATATATTATAGTTTCATCGTATTGCCAAAGCGCCTGGAGCCGAAGTTAATATGTGATACAATAATTCACCTCAAATATCTCAGCTATTTCATGAATATAATGAAGTATTAAAGCCATGTCAAAATGCTTGGGGTTTTTCAGCAATAATTTATCAAAATATCCTCTGATTTTTTTCAAAAACCACATCGATTTTCATATTTATAACTTCTAATCCACTCCACGAGATAGCGAATCTTAAATGAAAGTCAAAAGAACAGGTAACACTTACATTTATAGAAGTAATCAGCTGTTCTTTGCTTCATCATTCCCCTGGAGATTGATGAATTTTGATTGCGTCGGAACACCCCCTTTTTGAGGCTGTCAGAGTGAAGACATAAGTAGCCTATCTCCCTGTTAATATTGTTGTGTTCTAGAATATTTATTATAGTTTCATCGTATTGCCAAAGCGGCTGGAGCCGAAGTTAATATGTAATACAACAACTCACCTCAAATTTATCAGCTATTTCATTAACATAATGAACTATTAAAGCCATGTCAAAATCCTTGGGGTTTTTCAGCAATAATTTATCAAAATATCCTGGGATTTTTTACAAAAAACGACATCGTTCTTCATATTCATGACTTCTAACCCACTCCACGAGATAGAGAATCTTAAATGAAAGTCAAAAGAACAGGTAACACTTTCCTTTATAGAAGTAATCAGCTGTTATTTGCTTCGTCTTTCCCCTGGAGATGGTTGAATTTTGATTGTGTCAAAACACCCCTCCCTATCTGTGGCTGTCTGAGTGGAGAAATAAATCGGCAAGAAGGAGTATTTTATTAAAACAAAATCATAAATTAAAAAGATGTGCACCAAAAATAACAAAATTAATTCCGCCACCACACAAATATCATCGGGCCTACCACCAAAGCACTGGAAGGATATGTTGGAGCTCAGAGGCAAGGGATCAGTACCGATCAGGAAGGTCAGACCCCCGCAGACCGGCACCGTCCCCAAATCCGAGCGGCCTCCATGGCCGCCTACCACCACGCAGGCACAGGGAGCTCGAGCGCAGAAGCGCGAACTGTAAGCGCCTCCGAACTCCCCCTAACACACAAGCTAGGCCTCGCTCGCGCATCCCCCGCTGCCGGGCCACGAGGGTCTCAGCGAGGTGGCGGATCAGAATATCGGCCTCCTTGCACCACACCCCGTCGGTGGTTCCGACTAGGGGGGTGAAGGAGATCCGACGATCTTCGCACACCCCGCTGTAGTGGACCATCTTGGAACGAACTCGCTGCTCGAGTACGGAGTCCAGGGACCGATTAACGTATGAGGGGGCGTCGGCGTTAACAATCGCAATGTCGAAAGACGCCACCCTCTGTTCGGCCCAGACTCCCCTCGCCAGGTGATCCGCCCTAACTCCACCCACCTCGCGGCCCTGTCTGTCCAGGTAGCCGGACGCCAACGTAACCTCCCGCTGGACGCATGAGCCCCCGAACGCGGACGCAATGAGGTCCCCGAACACCTCCCTCACCTCGTTGTGCCGCTTTATGATCAGGCCCCCCGACTTGCAATTAAGGGCGTGGGACGTCGAGAATGACTCCCCACACCCCTCGCATTTTGCCGGGAGGCCCGGCGGCGTCCGTCCATACCTCAAGGCGAGGTTGTCCCGGAACACCTCTGGGTCGAGGTCAGTGTGGTCGACCACAGAGGGCTGCGCCGTCAGCCATCCCCCAGTCTTATGGGACATCGTACGTTCGACGGTGCGTCGTCGTTCCGAGGGAATGGCTTGGAGTGCGTTCACCTGTATCACCTTGTAGGCCGCATCCTGAGTGATCCGGCTCTCGGCGAGGGCGGAGGCGAGACAGGCTGTGTGGTCCGCGACATGGAGGGGGCGACCCGTAGTCATGGCGTCAACCACCCTGACCGTTCCAGCGAGAGACGCCTCACGGGCGGGGCCACGGCGCACCGTCGGATCACGGATCCCAATGCCGCCATGTCGAACTGGGAGGAGGAGCAACTCCTCGTCGACAGACCCAGGCAAACCAAACAGAGCCGGGATAAACTGGCGCAACAGTGCCGAACGGATGGGCGCCACATCCTCCACCTCTGTGTCCACCACCCGCAACAGGTAATCCCACTCTGCCTGAACACAGCGGGTCAACCCAGTGTGGGCGGTCTGGGGGAACTCCTCGGCCACCTCGGCGAGACGACCAATACTCCAAACCCACCCAGAGACCTTCTCGGCGATAAACTCGCGCAAACCCAGTGAGTCGCCCACATAACCCCCCAGGAATCGGTGCCCGGGAACAATCTGGACCCCCGAGGCCCCAAACATCTGCCGTGCTCGCTCCGCAACCTCGGGTTTGACCACCAAGTAGGACTTGGTGGGCTCCGGGTTATAACCGATTCGGGGTCCGACACGAAGCAGCTCCTCCCACCAAGCCATCACCCCCTCGAGTGAACCTGCCGAGGAGGCATCATCGGCATACCAACACTGCTTCTGTGAGACAGTTGGGCTGCCAGGTTCAATCAACGGCGGGTCCACGGGTTGAGTCAATGGTGGATCAGTGGGTGGAGTCGACGGCAAGGTGCCGGGTGGAGGCAAAGGCGGGTCTGCGGTTGCAGTCGATGGTGAGTCGGATGGTAGAGTCAACGGCAAGTCGGCGGGTTGAGTCGTCAACGGATCGGCTGGTAGAGTCGACGGCGGGTCAGTGGGTTGAGTCGATGGCGCGTCAGCTGGTTGAGTCAGCATTGGGTCGGACTCAGTGGGTTGAGTCGTCAGAGGGACAGCGGGTGGAGTCAACAGTGGGACGGACTCGGCGGGATCGTGGAGAAATAAATAGCCTATCTCCATGTTAATATTGTTGTGTTCTAGAATATTTATTATAGTTTCATCGTATTGCTAAAGTGGCTGGAGTTAAAGTTATTATGTAATGCAATAATTCACCTCAAATATCTCAGTTTTTTCATGAACATAATGAAGTATTAAAGCCATGTCAAAATCCTTGGGGTTTTTCACCAATAATTTATCAAAATATCCTCAGATTTTTTACAAAAAACGATATCGTTTTTCATATTCATGACTTCTAACCCACTCCAAAAGATAAAGAATCTTAAATGAAAGTCAAAGGAGCAGGTAACACTTTCATTTATAGAAGTAATCAACTGTTCTTTGCTTCGTCTTTCCCCAGGAGATGGATTAATTTTGATAGCGTCGGAACACCCCCTTTTTTCAGGCTCTCAGAGTGGAGAGATAAGTAGCCTATCTCCCTGTTAATATTGTTGTGTTCTAGAATATTTATTATAGTTTCATCGTATTGCTAATGTGGCTGCAGTTAAAGTTATTATGTAATGCAATAATTCACCTCAAATATCTCAGATTTACATGAAAAATAATGAAGTATCAAAGCCATGTCAAAATCCTTGGGGTTTTTCAGCAATAATTTATCAAAATATCCTCAGATTTTTTACAAAAAACGAAATCGATTTTCTTATTCATGACTTCTAACCCACTCCACAAGATAAAGAATCTTAAATGAAAGTCAAAAGAACTGGTAACACTTACATTTATAGAAGTAATCAGCTGTTATTTGCTTCGTCTTTCCCCTGGAGATGGATGAATTTTGATTGCGTCGGAACACCCCCTTTTTGAGGCTCTCAGAGTGAAGAGATAATTAGCCTATCTCCCTGTTAATATTGTTGTGTTCTAGAATATATATTATAGTTTCATCGTATTGCCAAAGCGCCTGGAGCCGAAGTTAATATGTGATACAATAATTCACCTCAAATATCTCAGCTATTTCATAAATATAATGAAGTATTAAAGCCATGTCAAAATGCTTGGGGTTTTTCAGCAATAATTTATCAAAATATCCTCTGATTTTTTTCAAAAACCACATCGATTTTCATATTTATAACTTCTAATACACTCCACGAGATAGCGAATCTTAAATGAAAGTCAAAAGAACAGGTAACACTTACATTTATAGAAGTAATCAGCTGTTCTTTGCTTCATCAATCCCCTGGAGATTGATGAATTTTGATTGCGTCGGAACACCCCCTTTTTGAGGCTGTCAGAGTGAAGAGATGAGTAGCCTATCTCCCTGTTAATTTTGTTGTGTTCTAGAATATTTATTATAGTTTAATCGTATTGCCAAAGCGGCTGGAGCCAAAGTTAATATGTAATGCAATAATTCACCTCAAATATCTCAGCTATTTCATGAATATAATGAAGTATTAAAGCCATGTCAAAATGCTTGGGGTTTTTCAGCAATAATTTATCAAAATATCCTGAGATTTTTTACATAAAACGACATCGTTCTTCATATTCATGACTTCTAACCAACTCCAAAAGATAAATAATCTTAAATGAAAGTCAAAGGAGCAGGTAACACTTACATTTATAGAAGAAATCAACTGTTCTTTGCTTCGTTTTTCCCCTGTAGATGGATGAATTTTGATTGCGTCGGAAAACACCCTTTTTGAGGCTCTCAGAGTGAAGAGATAAGTATCCTATCTCCCTGTTAATATTGTTGTGTTCTAGAATATTTATTATAGTTTCATCGTATTGCCAAAGAGACTGGAGCTGAAGTTAATATATAATGCAACAATTCACCTCAAGTATCTCAGCTATTTCATGAACATAATGAAGTTTAAAGCCCTGTCAAAATCCTTAGTGTTTATCAGCAATAATTAATCAAAATATCCTTTGATTTTTTTGAAAAACCACATCAATTTTTATATTTATAACTTCTAACCCACTCCATGAGATAGCGAATCTTAAATGAAAGTCAAAAGAGCAGGTAACACTTTCATTTATAGAAGTAATCAGCTGTTCTTTGCTTCGTCTTTCCCCTGGAGATGGATGAAATTTGATTGCGTCGGAACACCCCATTTTTGAGGCTCTCAGAGTGAAGAGATAAGTAGCCTATCTCCCTGTTAATATTGTTGTGTTCTAGAATATTTATTATAGTTTCATCGTATTGCCAAAGCGGCTGGAGCCGAAATTAATATGTGATACAATAATTCACCTTAAATATCTCAGCTATTTCATGAATATAATGAAGTATTAAAGCCATGTCAAAATGCTTGGGGTTTTTCAGCAATAATTTATCAAAATATCCTCTGATTTTTTTCAAAAACCACATCGATTTTCATATTTATAACTTCTAATACACTCCACGAGATAGCGAATCTTAAATGAAAGTCAAAAGAACAGGTAACACTTACATTTATAGAAGTAATCAGCTGTTCTTTGCTTCATCAATCCCCTGGAGATTGATGAATTTTGATTGCGTCGGAACACCCCCTTTTTGAGGCTGTCAGAGTGAAGAGATGAGTAGCCTATCTCCCTGTTAATTTTGTTGTGTTCTAGAATATTTATTATAGTTTAATCGTATTGCCAAAGCGGCTGGAGCCAAAGTTAATATGTAATGCAATAATTCACCTCAAATATCTCTGCTATTTCATGAATATAATGAGTATTAAATCCTTGTCAAAATACATGGTGTTTTTCAGCAATTATATATTAAAATCTTCTCTGATTTTTTACTAAAAACGACATCGATTTTCATATTCATGACTTCTAACCCACTCCAAGAGATAGACAATCTTAAACGAAAGTCAAAAGAACAGGTAACACTTACATTTATAGAAGTAATCAGCTGTTATTTGCTTCGTCTTTCCCCTGGAGATGGTTGAATTTTGATTGCGTCGGAACACCCCCTTTTTGAGGCTCTCAGAGTGGAGAGATAAGTAGCCAATCTCCCTGTTAATATTGTTGTGTTCTAGAATATTTATTATAGTTTCATCGTATTGCCAAAGCGGCTGGAGCCAAAGTTAATATGTAACGCAATAATTCACCTCAAATATCTCAGTATTTTCATGAACATAATGAAGTATTAGCCATGTCAAAATCCTTGGGGTTTTTGAGCAATAATTTATCAAAATATCCTCAGATTTTTTACAAAAAACGACATCGATTTTCATATTTATGACTTCTAACCCACTCCACAAGATAAACAATCTTAAACGAAAGTCATAAGAACAGGTAACACTTCATTTATAGAAGTAATCAGCTGTTATTTGCTTCGTCTTTCCCCTGGATACGGTTGAATTTTGATTGCGTCGGAACACCCCCTTTTTGAGGCTCTCAGAGTGGAGAGATAAGTAGCCTATCTCCCTGTTAATATTGTTGTGTTCTAGAATATTTATTATAGTTTCATCGTATTGCCAAAGCGGCTGGAGCCAAAGTTAATATGTAACGCAATAATTCACCTCAAATATCTCAGTATTTTCATGAACATAATGAAGTATTAGCCATGTCAAAATCCTTGGGGTTTTTTAGCAATAATTTATCAAAATATCCTCAGATTTTTTACAAAAAACGACATCGATTTTCATATTCATGATTTCTAACCCACTCCACAAGATAAACAATCTTAAATGAAAGTCAAAAGAACAGGTAACACTTACATTTCTAGAAGTAATCAGCTGTTCTTTGCTTCGTCTTTCCCCAGGAGATGGATGAATTTTGATTGCGTCGGAACACCCCCTTTTTGAGGCTCTCAGAATGAAGAGATAAGTAGCCTATCTCCCTATTAATATTGTTGTGGTCTAGAATTTTTATTATAGTTTCATCGTATTGCTAATGTGGCTGGAGTTAACGTTATTATGTAATGCAATAATTCACCTCAAATATCTCAGTTTTTTCATGAATATAATGAGTATTAAAGCCATGTCAAAATCCTTGGGGTTTTTCAGGAATAATTTATCAAAATATCCTCAGATTTTTTACAAAAAACGACATCGATTTTCATATTTATGACTTCTAACCCACTCCACAAGATAAACAATTTTAAATGAAAGTCAAAAGAACAGGTAACACTTACATTTCTAGAATTAATCAGCTGTTCTTTGCTTCGTCTTTCCCCTGGAGATGGATGAATTTTGATTGCGTCGGAACACCCCCTTTTTGAGGCTCTCAGAGTGAAGAGATAAGTAGCCTATTTCCCTGTTAATAATGTTCTGTTCTAGAATATTTATTATAGTTTCATCGTATTGCCAAAGCGGCTGGTGCCAAAGTTAATATGTAATGCAATAATTCACCTCAAATATCTCAGTTTTTTCATGAACATAATGAAGTATTAAAGCCATGTCAAAATAATTGGTGTTTTTCTGCAATAATTTATCAAAATATCCTCTGATTCTTTACTATAACCATATCGATTTTCATATTTATGACTTCTAACCCACTCCACAAGATAAACAATCTTAAATGAAAGTCAAAAGAACAGGTAACACTTACATTTCTAGAATTAATCAGCTGTTCTTTGCTTCGTCTTTCCCCAGGAGATGGATGAATTTTGATTGCATCGGAACACCCCCTTTTTGAGGCTCTCAGAATGAAGAGATAAGTAGCCTATCTCCCTATTAATATTGTTGTGGTCTAGAATTTTTATTATAGTTTCATCGTATTGCTAATGTGGCTGGAGTTAACGTTATTATGTAACGCAATAATTCACCTCAAATATCTCAGTATTTTCATGAACATAATGAAGTATTAGCCATGTCAAAATCCTTGGGGTTTTTGAGCAATAATTTATCAAAATATCCTCAGATTTTTTACAAAAAACGACATCGATTTTCATATTTATGACTTCTAACCCACTTCACAAGATAAACAATCTTAAACGAAAGTCATAAGAACAGGTAACACTTCATTTATAGAAGTAATCAGCTGTTATTTGCTTCGTCTTTCCCCTGGATACGGTTGAATTTTGATTGCGTCGGAACACCCCCTTTTTGAGGCTCTCAGAGTGGAGAGATAAGTAGCCTATCTCCCTGTTAATATTGTTGTGTTCTAGAATATTTATTATAGTTTCATCGTATTGCCAAAGCGGCTGGAGCCAAAGTTAATATGTAACGCAATAATTCACCTCAAATATCTCAGTATTTTCATGAACATAATGAAGTATTAGCCATGTCAAAATCCTTGGGGTTTTTTAGCAATAATTTATCAAAATATCCTCAGATTTTTTACAAAAAACGACATCGATTTTCATATTCATGATTTCTAACCCACTCCACAAGATAAACAATCTTAAATGAAAGTCAAAAGAACAGGTAACACTTACATTTCTAGAAGTAATCAGCTGTTCTTTGCTTCGTCTTTCCCCAGGAGATGGATGAATTTTGATTGCGTCGGAACACCCCCTTTTTGAGGCTCTCAGAATGAAGAGATAAGTAGCCTATCTCCCTATTAATATTGTTGTGGTCTAGAATTTTTATTATAGTTTCATCGTATTGCTAATGTGGCTGGAGTTAACGTTATTATGTAATGCAATAATTCACCTCAAATATCTCAGTTTTTTCATGAATATAATGAGTATTAAAGCCATGTCAAAATCCTTGGGGTTTTTCAGGAATAATTTATCAAAATATCCTGAGATTTTTTACAAAAAACGACATCGTTTTTCATATTCATGACTTCTAACCCACTCCAAAAGATAAAGAATCTTAAATGAAAGTCAAAGGAGCAGGTAACACTTTCCTTTATAGAAGTAATCAACTGTTATTTGCTTCGTCTTTCCCCAGGAGATGGATGAATTTTGAATGCGTCGGAACACCCCCTTTTTGAGGCTCTCAGAATGAAGAGATAAGTAGCCTATCTCCCTGTTAATATTGTTGTGGTCTAGAATATTTATTATAGTTTCATCGTATTGCCAAAGCGTCTGGAGCCGAAGTTAATATGTGATACAAGAAATTCACCTCAAATATCTCAGCTATTTCATGAATATAATGAGTATTAAAGCCATGTCAAAATCCTTGGGGTTTTTCAGCAATAATTTATCAAAATATCCTCTGATTTTTTTAAAAACCACATCGATTTTCATATTTATAACTTCTAATCCACTCCACGAGATAGAGAATCTTAAACGAAAGTCATAAGAACAGGTAACACTTACATTTATAGAAGTAATCAGCTGTTATTTGCTTCGTCTTTCCCCTGGAGATGGTTGAATTTTGATTGCGTCGGAACACCCCCTTTTTGAGGCTCTCAGAGTGGAGAGATAAGTAGCCTATCTCCCTGTTAATATTGTTGTGTTCTAGAATATTTATTATAGTTTCATCGTATTGCCAAAGCGGCTGGAGCCAAAGTTAATATGTAACGCAATAATTCACCTCAAATATCTCAGTATTTTCATGAACATAATGAAGTATTAGCCATGTCAAAATCCTTGGGGTTTTTGAGCAATAATTTATCAAAATATCCTCAGATTTTTTACAAAAAACGACATCGATTTTCATATTTATGACTTCTAACCCACTCCACAAGATAAACAATCTTAAACGAAAGTCATAAGAACAGGTAACACTTCATTTATAGAAGTAATCAGCTGTTATTTGCTTCGTCTTTCCCCTGGATACGGTTGAATTTTGATTGCGTCGGAACACCCCCTTTTTGAGGCTCTCAGAGTGGAGAGATAAGTAGCCTATCTCCCTGTTAATATTGTTGTGTTCTAGAATATTTATTATAGTTTCATCGTATTGCCAAAGCGGCTGGAGCCAAAGTTAATATGTAACGCAATAATTCACCTCAAATATCTCAGTATTTTCATGAACATAATGAAGTATTAGCCATGTCAAAATCCTTGGGGTTTTTTAGCAATAATTTATCAAAATATCCTCAGATTTTTTACAAAAAACGACATCGATTTTCATATTCATGATTTCTAACCCACTCCACAAGATAAACAATCTTAAATGAAAGTCAAAAGAACAGGTAACACTTACATTTCTAGAAGTAATCAGCTGTTCTTTGCTTCGTCTTTCCCCAGGAGATGGATGAATTTTGATTGCGTCGGAACACCCCCTTTTTGAGGCTCTCAGAATGAAGAGATAAGTAGCCTATCTCCCTATTAATATTGTTGTGGTCTAGAATTTTTATTATAGTTTCATCGTATTGCTAATGTGGCTGGAGTTAACGTTATTATGTAATGCAATAATTCACCTCAAATATCTCAGTTTTTTCATGAATATAATGAGTATTAAAGCCATGTCAAAATCCTTGGGGTTTTTCTGCAATAATTTATCAAAATATCCTCTGATTCTTTACTATAACCATATCGATTTTCATATTTATGACTTCTAACCCACTCCACAAGATAAACAATCTTAAATGAAAGTCAAAAGAACAGGTAACACTTACATTTCTAGAATTAATCAGCTGTTCTTTGCTTCGTCTTTCCCCAGGAGATGGATGAATTTTGATTGCATCGGAACACCCCCTTTTTGAGGCTCTCAGAATGAAGAGATAAGTAGCCTATCTCCCTATTAATATTGTTGTGGTCTAGAATTTTTATTATAGTTTCATCGTATTGCTAATGTGGCTGGAGTTAACGTTATTATGTAACGCAATAATTCACCTCAAATATCTCAGTATTTTCATGAACATAATGAAGTATTAGCCATGTCAAAATCCTTGGGGTTTTTGAGCAATAATTTATCAAAATATCCTCAGATTTTTTACAAAAAACGACATCGATTTTCATATTTATGACTTCTAACCCACTCCACAAGATAAACAATCTTAAACGAAAGTCATAAGAACAGGTAACACTTCATTTATAGAAGTAATCAGCTGTTATTTGCTTCGTCTTTCCCCTGGATACGGTTGAATTTTGATTGCGTCGGAACACCCCCTTTTTGAGGCTCTCAGAGTGGAGAGATAAGTAGCCTATCTCCCTGTTAATATTGTTGTGTTCTAGAATATTTATTATAGTTTCATCGTATTGCCAAAGCGGCTGGAGCCAAAGTTAATATGTAACGCAATAATTCACCTCAAATATCTCAGTATTTTCATGAACATAATGAAGTATTAGCCATGTCAAAATCCTTGGGGTTTTTTAGCAATAATTTATCAAAATATCCTCAGATTTTTTACAAAAAACGACATCGATTTTCATATTCATGATTTCTAACCCACTCCACAAGATAAACAATCTTAAATGAAAGTCAAAAGAACAGGTAACACTTACATTTCTAGAAGTAATCAGCTGTTCTTTGCTTCGTCTTTCCCCAGGAGATGGATGAATTTTGATTGCGTCGGAACACCCCCTTTTTGAGGCTCTCAGAATGAAGAGATAAGTAGCCTATCTCCCTATTAATCTTGTTGTGGTCTAGAATTTTTATTATAGTTTCATCGTATTGCTAATGTGGCTGGAGTTAACGTTATTATGTAATGCAATAATTCACCTCAAATATCTCAGTTTTTTCATGAATATAATGAGTATTAAAGCCATGTCAAAATCCTTGGGGTTTTTCAGGAATAATTTATCAAAATATCCTCAGATTTTTTACAAAAAACGACATCGATTTTCATATTTATGACTTCTAACCCACTCCACAAGATAAACAATCTTAAATGAAAGTCAAAAGAACAGGTAACACTTACATTTCTAGAATTAATCAGCTGTTCTTTGCTTCGTCTTTCCCCTGGAGATGGATGAATTTTGATTGCGTCGGAACACCCCCTTTTTGAGGCTCTCAGAGTGAAGAGATAAGTAGCCTATTTCCCTGTTAATAATGTTCTGTTCTAGAATATTTATTATAGTTTCATCGTATTGCCAAAGCGGCTGGAGCCAAAGTTAATATGTAATGCAATAATTCACCTCAAATATCTCAGTTTTTTCATGAACATAATGAAGTATTAAAGCCATGTCAAAATAATTGGTGTTTTTCTGCAATAATTTATCAAAATATCCTCTGATTCTTTACTATAACCATATCGATTTTCATATTTATGACTTCTAACCCACTCCACAAGATAAACAATCTTAAATGAAAGTCAAAAGAACAGGTAACACTTACATTTCTAGAATTAATCAGCTGTTCTTTGCTTCGTCTTTCCCCAGGAGATGGATGAATTTTGATTGCATCGGAACACCCCCTTTTTGAGGCTCTCAGAATGAAGAGATAAGTAGCCTATCTCCCTATTAATATTGTTGTGGTCTAGAATTTTTATTATAGTTTCATCGTATTGCTAATGTGGCTGGAGTTAACGTTATTATGTAATGCAATAATTCACCTCAAATATCTCAGTTTTTTCATGAATATAATGAGTATTAAAGCCATGTCAAAATCCTTGGGGTTTTTCAGGAATAATTTATCAAAATATCCTCAGATTTTTTACAAAAAACGACATCGTTTTTCATATTCATGACTTCTAACCCACTCCAAAAGATAAAGAAACTTAAATGAAAGTCAAAGGAGCAGGTAACACTTTCATTTATAGAAGTAATCAGCTGTTCTTTGCTTCGTCTTTCCCCAGGAGATGGATGAATTTTGCTAGCATCGGAACACCCCCTTTTTGAGGCTCTCAGAGTGGAGAGATAAGTAGCCTATCTCCCTGTTAATATTGTTGTGTTCTAGAATATTTATTATAGTTTCATCGTATTGCCAAAGCGTCTGGAGCCGAAGTTAATATGTGATACAAGAAATTCACCTCAAATATCTCAGCTATTTCATGAATATAATGAGTATTAAAGCCATGTCAAAATCCTTGGGGTTTTTCAGCAATAATTTATCAAAATATCCTCTGATTTTTATCAAAAACCACATCGATTTTCATATTTATAACTTCTAATCCACTCCACGAGATAGAGAATCTTAAACGAAAGTCATAAGAACAGGTAACACTTTCCTTTATAGAAGTAATCAACTGTTATTTGCTTCGTCTTTCCCCAGGAGATGGATGAATTTTGATTGCGTCGGAACACCCCCTTTTTGAGGCTCTCAGAATGAAGAGATAAGTAGCCTATCTCCCTGTTAATATTGTTGTGGTCTAGAATATTTATTATAGTTTCATCGTATTGCCAAAGCGTCTGGAGCCGAAGTTAATATGTGATACAAGAAATTCACCTCAAATATCTCAGCTATTTCATGAATATAATGAGTATTAAAGCCATGTCAAAATCCTTGGGGTTTTTCAGCAATAATTTATCAAAATATCCTCTGATTTTTTTCAAAAACCACATCGATTTTCATATTTATAACTTCTAATCCACTCCACGAGATAGAGAATCTTAAACGAAAGTCATAAGAACAGGTAACACTTACATTTATAGAAGTAATCAGCTGTTATTTGCTTCGTCTTTCCCCTGGAGATGGTTGAATTTTGATTGCGTCGGAACACCCCCTTTTTGAGGCTCTCAGAGTGGAGAGATAAGTAGCCTATCTCCCTGTTAATATTGTTGTGTTCTAGAATATTTATTATAGTTTCATCGTATTGCCAAAGCGGCTGGAGCCAAAGTTAATATGTAACGCAATAATTCACCTCAAATATCTCAGTATTTTCATGAACATAATGAAGTATTAGCCATGTCAAAATCCTTGGGGTTTTTTAGCAATAATTTATCAAAATATCCTCAGATTTTTTACAAAAAACGACATCGATTTTCATATTTATGACTTCTAACCCACTCCACAAGATAAACAATCTTAAACGAAAGTCATAAGAACAGGTAACACTTACATTTATAGAAGTAATCAGCTGTTATTTGCTTCGTCTTTCCCCTGGAGATGGTTGAATTTTGATTGCGTCGGAACACCCCCTTTTTGAGGCTCTCAGAGTGGAGAGATAAGTAGCCTATCTCCCTGTTAATATTGTTGTGTTCTAGAATATTTATTATAGTTTCATCGTATTGCCAAAGCGGCTGGAGCCAAAGTTAATATGTAACGCAATAATTCACCTCAAATATCTCAGTATTTTCATGAACATAATGAAGTATTAGCCATGTCAAAATCCTTGGTGTTTTTTAGCAATAATTTATCAAAATATCCTCAGATTTTTTACAAAAAACGACATCGATTTTCATATTCATGATTTCTAACCCACTCCACAAGATAAACAATCTTAAATGAAAGTCAAAAGAACAGGTAACACTTACATTTCTAGAAGTAATCAGCTGTTCTTTGCTTCGTCTTTCCCCAGGAGATGGATGAATTTTGATTGCGTCGGAACACCCCCTTTTTGAGGCTCTCAGAATGAAGAGATAAGTAGCCTATCTCCCTATTAATATTGCTGTGGTCTAGAATTTTTATTATAGTTTCATCGTATTGCTAATGTGGCTGGAGTTAACGTTATTATGTAATGCAATAATTCACCTCAAATATCTCAGTTTTTTCATGAATATAATGAGTATTAAAGCCATGTCAAAATCCTTGGGGTTTTTCAGGAATAATTTATCAAAATATCCTCAGATTTTTTACAAAAAACGACATCGATTTTCATATTTATGACTTCTAACCCACTCCACAAGATAAACAATCTTAAATGAAAGTCAAAAGAACAGGTAACACTTACATTTCTAGAATTAATCAGCTGTTCTTTGCTTCGTCTTTCCCCTGGAGATGGATGAATTTTGATTGCGTCGGAACACCCCCTTTTTGAGGCTCTCAGAGTGAAGAGATAAGTAGCCTATTTCCCTGTTAATAATGTTCTGTTCTAGAATATTTATTATAGTTTCATCGTATTGCCAAAGCGGCTGGAGCCAAAGTTAATATGTAATGCAATAATTCACCTCAAATATCTCAGTTTTTTCATGAACATAATGAAGTATTAAAGCCATGTCAAAATAATTGGTGTTTTTCTGCAATAATTTATCAAAATATCCTCTGATTCTTTACTATAACCATATCGATTTTCATATTTATGACTTCTAACCCACTCCACAAGATAAACAATCTTAAATGAAAGTCAAAAGAACAGGTAACACTTACATTTCTAGAATTAATCAGCTGTTCTTTGCTTCGTCTTTCCCCAGGAGATGGATGAATTTTGATTGCGTCGGAACACCCCCTTTTTGAGGCTCTCAGAATGAAGAGATAAGTAGCCTATCTCCCTATTAATATTGTTGTGGTCTAGAATTTTTATTATAGTTTCATCGTATTGCTAATGTGGCTGGAGTTAACGTTATTATGTAATGCAATAATTCACCTCAAATATCTCAGTTTTTTCATGAATATAATGAGTATTAAAGCCATGTCAAAATCCTTGGGGTTTTTCAGGAATAATTTATCAAAATATCCTCAGATTTTTTACAAAAAACGACATCGATTTTCATATTTATGACTTCTAACCCACTCCACGAGATAGAGAATCTTAAATGAAAGTCAAAAGAACAGGTAACACTTACATTTATAGAAGTAATCAGCTGATATTTGCTTCGTCTTTCCCCTGGAGATGGTTGAATTTTGATTGCGTCGGAACACCCCCTTTTTGAGGCTCTCAGAGTGGAGAGATAAATAGCCTATCTCCCTGTTAATATTGTTGTGTTCTAGAATATTTATTATAGTTTCATCATATTGCCAAAGCGGCTGGAGCCAAAGTTAATATGTAACGCAATAATTCACCTCAAATATCTCAGTTTTTTCATGAACATAATGAAGTATTAGCCATGTCAAAATCCTTGGGGTTTTTCAGCAATAATTTATCAAAATATCCTCAGATTTTTTACAAAAAACGACATCGATTTTCATATTTATGACTTCTAACCCACTCCACAAGATAAACAATCTTAAATGGAAGTCAAAAGAACAGGTAACACTTACATTTCTAGAATTAATCAGCTGTTCTTTGCTTCGTCTTTCCCCTGGAGATGGATGAATTTTGATTGCGTCGGAACACCCCCTTTTTGAGGCTCTCAGAGTGAAGAGATAAGTAGCCTATTTCCCTGTTAATAATGTTCTGTTCTAGAATATTTATTATAGTTTCATCGTATTGCCAAATCGGCTCGAGCCGAAATTAATATGTGATACAATAATTCACCTCAAATTTCTCAGCTTTTTCATGAATATAATGAGTATTAAAGCCATGTCAAAATCCTTGGGGTTTTTCAGCAATAATTTATCAAAATATCCTCTGATTTTTTTCAAAAACCCCATCGATTTTCATATTTATAACTTCTAACCCACTCCACGAGATAGAGAATCTTAAATGAAAGTCAAAAGAACAGGTAACACTTACATTTATAGAAGTAATCAGCTGATATTTGCTTCGTCTTTCCCCTGGAGATGGTTGAATTTTGATTGCGTCGGAACACCCCCTTTTTGAGGCTCTCAGAGTGGAGAGATAAGTAGCCTATCTCCCTGTTAATATTGTTGTGTTCTAGAATATTTATTATAGTTTCATCATATTGCCAAAGCGGCTGGAGCCAAAGTTAATATGTAACGCAATAATTCACCTCAAATATCTCAGTATTTTCATGAACATAATGAAGTATTAGCCATGTCAAAATCCTTGGGGTTTTTTAGCAATAATTTATCAAAATATCCTCAGATTTTTTACAAAAAACGACATCGATTTTCATATTTATGACTTCTAACCCACTCCACAAGATAAACAATCTTAAACGAAAGTCATAAGAACAGGTAACACTTACATTTATAGAAGTAATCAGCTGTTATTTGCTTCGTCTTTCCCCTGGAGATGGTTGAATTTTGATTGCGTCGGAACACCCCCTTTTTGAGGCTCTCAGAGTGGAGAGATAAGTAGCCTATCTCCCTGTTAATATTGTTGTGTTCTAGAATATTTATTATAGTTTCATCATATTGCCAAAGCGGCTGGAGCCAAAGTTAATATGTAACGCAATAATTCACCTCAAATATCTCAGTTTTTTCATGAACATAATGAAGTATTAGCCATGTCAAAATCCTTGGGGTTTTTCAGCAATAATTTATCAAAATATCCTCAGATTTTTTACAAAAAACGACATCGATTTTCATATTTATGACTTCTAACCCACTCCACAAGATAAACAATCTTAAACGAAAGTCATAAGAACAGGTAACACTTACATTTATAGAAGTAATCAGCTGTTATTTGCTTCGTCTTTCCCCTGGAGATGGTTGAATTTTGATTGCGTCGGAACACCCCCTTTTTGAGGCTCTCAGAATGAAGAGATAAGTAGCCTATCTCCCTATTAATATTGTTGTGGTCTAGAATTTTTATTATAGTTTCATCGTATTGCTAATGTGGCTGGAGTTAAAGTTATTATGTAATGCAATAATTCACCTCAAATATCTCAGTTTATTCATGAATATAATGAGTATTAAAGCCATGTCAAAATCCTTGGGGTTTTTCAGCAATAATTTATCAAAATATCCTCTGATTTTTTTCAAAAACCCCATCGATTTTCATATTTATAACTTCTAACCCACTCCACGAGATAGAGAATCTTAAAAGAAAGTCAAAAGAACAGGTAACACTTACATTTATAGAAGTAATCAGCTGTTATTTGCTTCGTCTTTCCCCTGGAGATGGTTGAATTTTGATTGCGTCGGAACACCCCCTTTTTGAGGCTCTCAGAGTGGAGAGATAAGTAGCCTATCTCCCTGTTAATATTGTTGTGTTCTAGAATATTTATTATAGTTTCATCGTATTGCCAAAGCGGCTGGAGCCAAAGTTAATATGTAACGCAATAATTCACCTCAAATATCTCAGTATTTTCATGAACATAATGAAGTATTAGCCATGTCAAAATCCTTGGGGTTTTTTAGCAATAATTTATCAAAATATCCTCAGATTTTTTACAAAAAACGACATCGATTTTCATATTCATGATTTCTAACCCACTCCACAAGATAAACAATCTTAAATGAAAGTCAAAAGAACAGGTAACACTTACATTTCTAGAATTAATCAGCTGTTCTTTGCTTCGTCTTTCCCCAGGAGATGGATGAATTTTGATTGCGTCGGAACACCCCCTTTTTGAGGCTCTCAGAATGAAGAGATAAGTAGCCTATCTCCCTATTAATATTGTTGTGGTCTAGAATTTTTATTATAGTTTCATCGTATTGCTAATGTGGCTGGAGTTAACGTTATTATGTAATGCAATAATTCACCTCAAATATCTCAGTTTTTTCATGAATATAATGAGTATTAAAGCCATGTCAAAATCCTTGGGGTTTTTCAGGAATAATTTATCAAAATATCCTCAGATTTTTTACAAAAAACGACATCGATTTTCATATTTATGACTTCTAACCCACTCCACGAGATAGAGAATCTTAAATGAAAGTCAAAAGAACAGGTAACACTTACATTTATAGAAGTAATCAGCTGATATTTGCTTCGTCTTTCCCCTGGAGATGGTTGAATTTTGATTGCGTCGGAACACCCCCTTTTTGAGGCTCTCAGAGTGGAGAGATAAGTAGCCTATCTCCCTGTTAATATTGTTGTGTTCTAGAATATTTATTATAGTTTCATCATATTGCCAAAGCGGCTGGAGCCAAAGTTAATATGTAACGCAATAATTCACCTCAAATATCTCAGTTTTTTCATGAACATAATGAAGTATTAGCCATGTCAAAATCCTTGGGGTTTTTCAGCAATAATTTATCAAAATATCCTCAGATTTTTTACAAAAAACGACATCGATTTTCATATTTATGACTTCTAACCCACTCCACAAGATAAACAATCTTAAATGGAAGTCAAAAGAACAGGTAACACTTACATTTCTAGAATTAATCAGCTGTTCTTTGCTTCGTCTTTCCCCTGGAGATGGATGAATTTTGATTGCGTCGGAACACCCCCTTTTTGAGGCTCTCAGAGTGTAAAGATAAGTAGCCTATTTCCCTGTTAATAATGTTCTGTTCTAGAATATTTATTATAGTTTCATCGTATTGCCAAATCGGCTCGAGCCGAAATTAATATGTGATACAATAATTCACCTCAAATTTCTCAGCTTTTTCATGAATATAATGAGTATTAAAGCCATGTCAAAATCCTTGGGGTTTTTCAGCAATAATTTATCAAAATATCCTCTGATTTTTTTCAAAAACCCCATCGATTTTCATATTTATAACTTCTAACCCACTCCACGAGATAGAGAATCTTAAAAGAAAGTCAAAAGAACAGGTAACACTTACATTTATAGAAGTAATCAGCTGATATTTGCTTCGTCTTTCCCCTGGAGATGGTTGAATTTTGATTGCGTCGGAACACCCCCTTTTTGAGGCTCTCAGAGTGGAGAGATAAGTAGCCTATCTCCCTGTTAATATTGTTGTGTTCTAGAATATTTATTATAGTTTCATCATATTGCCAAAGCGGCTGGAGCCAAAGTTAATATGTAACGCAATAATTCACCTCAAATATCTCAGTTTTTTCATGAACATAATGAAGTATTAGCCATGTCAAAATCCTTGGGGTTTTTCAGCAATAATTTATCAAAATATCATCAGATTTTTTACAAAAAACGACATCGATTTTCATATTTATGACTTCTAACCCACTCCACAAGATAAACAATCTTAAACGAAAGTCATAAGAACAGGTAACACTTACATTTATAGAAGTAATCAGCTGTTATTTGCTTCGTCTTTCCCCTGGAGATGGTTGAATTTTGATTGCGTCGGAACACCCCCTTTTTGAGGCTCTCAGAATGAAGAGATAAGTAGCCTATCTCCCTATTAATATTGTTGTGGTCTATAATTTTTATTATAGTTTCATCGTATTGCTAATGTGGCTGGAGTTAAAGTTATTATGTAATGCAATAATTCACCTCAAATATCTCAGTTTTTTCATGAATATAATGAGTATTAAAGCCATGTTAAAATCCTTGGGGTTTTTCAGCAATAATTTATCAAAATATCCTCTGATTTTTTTCAAAAACCCCATCGATTTTCATATTTATAACTTCTAACCCATTCCACGAGATAGAGAATCTTAAAAGAAAGTCAAAAGAACAGGTAACACTTACATTTATAGAAGTAATCAGCTGTTATTTGCTTCGTCTTTCCCCTGGAGATGGTTGAATTTTGATTGCGTCGGAACACCCCCTTTTTGAGGCTCTCAGAGTGGAGAGATAAGTAGCCTATCTCCCTGTTAATATTGTTGTGTTCTAGAATATTTATTATAGTTTCATCGTATTGCCAAAGCGGCTGGAGCCAAAGTTAATATGTAACGCAATAATTCACCTCAAATATCTCAGTATTTTCATGAACATAATGAAGTATTAGCCATGTCAAAATCCTTGGGGTTTTTTAGCAATAATTTATCAAAATATCCTCAGATTTTTTACAAAAAACGACATCGATTTTTATATTTATAACTTCTAACCCACTCAATGAGATAGCGAATCTTAAATGAAAATCAAAAGAACAGGTAACACTTACATTTATAGAAGTAATCAGCTATTCTTTGCTTCGTCTTTCCCCTGGAGATGGATGAATTTTGATTGCGTCGGAACACCCCCTTTTTGAGGCTCTCAGAATGAAGAGATAAGTAGCCTATCTCCCTATTAATATTGTTGTGGTCTAGAATTTTTATTATAGTTTCATCGTATTGCTAATGTGGCTGGAGTTAACGTTATTATGTAATGCAATAATTCACCTCAAATATCTCAGTTTTTTCATGAATATAATGAGTATTAAAGCCATGTCAAAATCCTTGGGGTTTTTCAGGAATAATTTATCAAAATATCCTCAGATTTTTTACAAAAAACGACATCGATTTTCATATTTATGACTTCTAACCCACTCCACGAGATAGAGAATCTTAAATGAAAGTCAAAAGAACAGGTAACACTTACATTTATAGAAGTAATCAGCTGATATTTGCTTCGTCTTTCCCCTGGAGATGGTTGAATTTTGATTGCGTCGGAACACCCCCTTTTTGAGGCTCTCAGAGTGGAGAGATAAGTAGCCTATCTCCCTGTTAATATTGTTGTGTTCTAGAATATTTATTATAGTTTCATCATATTGCCAAAGCGGCTGGAGCCAAAGTTAATATGTAACGCAATAATTCACCTCAAATATCTCAGTTTTTTCATGAACATAATGAAGTATTAGCCATGTCAAAATCCTTGGGGTTTTTCAGCAATAATTTATCAAAATATCCTCAGATTTTTTACAAAAAACGACATCGATTTTCATATTTATGACTTCTAACCCACTCCACAAGATAAACAATCTTAAATGGAAGTCAAAAGAACAGGTAACACTTACATTTCTAGAATTAATCAGCTGTTCTTTGCTTCGTCTTTCCCCTGGAGATGGATGAATTTTGATTGCGTCGGAACACCCCCTTTTTGAGGCTCTCAGAGTGTAAAGATAAGTAGCCTATTTCCCTGTTAATAATGTTCTGTTCTAGAATATTTATTATAGTTTCATCGTATTGCCAAATCGGCTCGAGCCGAAATTAATATGTGATACAATAATTCACCTCAAATTTCTCAGCTTTTTCATGAATATAATGAGTATTAAAGCCATGTCAAAATCCTTGGGGTTTTTCAGCAATAATTTATCAAAATATCCTCTGATTTTTTTCAAAAACCCCATCGATTTTCATATTTATAACTTCTAACCCACTCCACGAGATAGAGAATCTTAAAAGAAAGTCAAAAGAACAGGTAACACTTACATTTATAGAAGTAATCAGCTGATATTTGCTTCGTCTTTCCCCTGGAGATGGTTGAATTTTGATTGCGTCGGAACACCCCCTTTTTGAGGCTCTCAGAGTGGAGAGATAAGTAGCCTATCTCCCTGTTAATATTGTTGTGTTCTAGAATATTTATTATAGTTTCATCATATTGCCAAAGCGGCTGGAGCCAAAGTTAATATGTAACGCAATAATTCACCTCAAATATCTCAGTTTTTTCATGAACATAATGAAGTATTAGCCATGTCAAAATCCTTGGGGTTTTTCAGCAATAATTTATCAAAATATCATCAGATTTTTTACAAAAAACGACATCGATTTTCATATTTATGACTTCTAACCCACTCCACAAGATAAACAATCTTAAACGAAAGTCATAAGAACAGGTAACACTTACATTTATAGAAGTAATCAGCTGTTATTTGCTTCGTCTTTCCCCTGGAGATGGTTGAATTTTGATTGCGTCGGAACACCCCCTTTTTGAGGCTCTCAGAATGAAGAGATAAGTAGCCTATCTCCCTATTAATATTGTTGTGGTCTATAATTTTTATTATAGTTTCATCGTATTGCTAATGTGGCTGGAGTTAAAGTTATTATGTAATGCAATAATTCACCTCAAATATCTCAGTTTTTTCATGAATATAATGAGTATTAAAGCCATGTTAAAATCCTTGGGGTTTTTCAGCAATAATTTATCAAAATATCCTCTGATTTTTTTCAAAAACCCCATCGATTTTCATATTTATAACTTCTAACCCATTCCACGAGATAGAGAATCTTAAAAGAAAGTCAAAAGAACAGGTAACACTTACATTTATAGAAGTAATCAGCTGTTATTTGCTTCGTCTTTCCCCTGGAGATGGTTGAATTTTGATTGCGTCGGAACACCCCCTTTTTGAGGCTCTCAGAGTGGAGAGATAAGTAGCCTATCTCCCTGTTAATATTGTTGTGTTCTAGAATATTTATTATAGTTTCATCGTATTGCCAAAGCGGCTGGAGCCAAAGTTAATATGTAACGCAATAATTCACCTCAAATATCTCAGTATTTTCATGAACATAATGAAGTATTAGCCATGTCAAAATCCTTGGGGTTTTTTAGCAATAATTTATCAAAATATCCTCAGATTTTTTACAAAAAACGACATCGATTTTTATATTTATAACTTCTAACCCACTCAATGAGATAGCGAATCTTAAATGAAAATCAAAAGAACAGGTAACACTTACATTTATAGAAGTAATCAGCTATTCTTTGCTTCGTCTTTCCCCTGGAGATGGATGAATTTTGATTGCGTCGGAACACCCCCTTTTTGAAGCTCTCAGAGTGGAGAGATAAGTAGCCTATCTCCCTGTTAATATTGTTGTGTTCTAGAATATTTATTATAGTTTCATCGTATTGCCAAAGCGGCTGGAGCCAAAGTTAATATGTAACGCAATAATTCACCTCAAATATCTCAGCTATTTCATGAATATAATGAGTATTAAAGCCATGTCAAAATCCTTGGGGTTTTTCAGCAATAATTTATCAAAATATCCTCTGATTTTTTTCAAAAACCACATAGATTTTCATATTTATAACTTCTAATCCACTCCACGAGATAGAGAATCTTAAATGAAAGTCAAAAGAACAGGTAACACTTACATTTATAGAAGTAATCAGCTGTTCTCTGCGTCATCTTTCCCATGGAGATGAATGAAATTTGATTGCGTCGGAACACCCCGTTCTTGAGGCTCTCAGAGTGAAGAGATAAGTAGCCTATCTCCCTGTTAACCCTATTACCACTGGGGGGGGGGGGGGGGCCGAATCGGCCCCTTCCTAGTTTTTAGTTGCTGTAACTATGCAACCACATTACGTACCGGCCCAATTTTTTTGTGAGAATTAGCCAAATTTAATGCCGCATCTTTTCCAAAAAACGCCGTTGCAATTGGATTTCTATTTTTCGATGTGGGTGCCAACTCAAAATTTGGTCTCCAGCACCAAATTTTTTGAAATTTTCGAATTTTACAAAGTCATTCGTGATTTAGTAATTATTTATGTTTGGGCTATTTTTATTTATTTTTATTGGTTTGGATCACTCTAATGCTCTATACAAGTATGTAAGTGTAGTGGTACGTCATTTTTGGAGCACCAAATTTAGGGCGTGGCACTTTAAAATTTCAAAATTACTTTATTCGGAAAATTTACTAAAGTTCTGATTTCGAAGCATTTTTATTGGTTTTCTGGAGCGCTGAATCGATTAAAAGTAGTATAGAAGCCTGAAGACTTAGTGGTTCGCCATTTTTGGTGCACCAAAATTAGGGCGTGGCACTTCAAATTTTGAAAAATACGAGATTCGGAAAATACACTAAAGTTTTGATCTGCAAAGCATTTTTATAGGTTTTCTGGAGCGCTGAATCGATTGAAAGTAATATAGAAGCCTGAAGACTTAGTGGTTCGCCATTTTTGGTGCACCAAAATTAGGGCGTGGCACTTCAAATTTTGAAAAATGCGAGATTCGGAAAATTCACTAAAGTTTTGATTTCAAATTAATTTTATAGGTTTTCTGGAGCGCTGAATCGATTGAAAGTAATATAGAATCCTCAAATCCTTTGTGTACGTAATTTTCGGTGCACCAAAATTAGGGCATGGCACTTCAAATTTTCAAAATTACTTTATTCGGAAAAAACACTAAAGTTTTGATTTCAAAAAATTGCTAACTTCTAAGTCTTCAGGCTTCTATATTACTTTCAATCGATTCAGCGGTCTGGAAAACCTATATAAATTCGTTAAAATTTCAATTTTGGTTTAATTTCCGAATCTCGTATTTTTCAAAATTTGAAGTGCCACGCCCTAATTTTTGTGCACCAAAAATGGCGAACCACTCAGTCTTCAGGCTTCTATATTACTTTCAATCGATTCAGCGGCCCAGAAAACCCATAAAGATGCGTTTAAATAAAAAAATTAGGGGCATTTTCTGAATATCTAATTTTTCAAAATTTGAAGTGCCACGCCCACTTCTTAGGTGCACGAAAAATAGCATCCACTACAATTTTTGGAAGTGGAATATAATCACATTCGATTAAGCGTCTTGAAAAACATACTAAATTTAGCCAACACTGCCACACTATTAGTTTTTAGAAAACGAAAAATTTTGTAATTTTGTCCTGGGACTACTTTTATTTTTCATCAAAATTATGAGTCCCTGCTTATAAAATTTTAACTTTTTAAGGTTTGGTAGTGTTCATCTATAGTTGTTTCACCAACAGCCCAAATTTTGTAGGATTTCATTGGACGACTACAAAAATATAGTGGGTGGGCCGAATCGCCCCCCCCCCCCCCCCCAGTGGTGCTAATGGTCAAAACACCCCAGTGGTAATAGGGTTAATATTGTTGTGTTCTAGAATATTTATTATAGTTTAATAATCCTCAAATATCTCAGTTTTTTCATGAACATAATGAAGTATTAAAGCCATGTCAAAATCCTTGAGGTTTTTCAGCAATAATTTATCAAAATATCCTCTGATTTTTTTCAAAAAACGACAACGATTTTCATATTCACGACTTCTATCCCAGTCCACAAGATAAAGAATCTTAAACGAAAGTCAAAAAACAGGTAACACTTACATTTATAGAATTAATCAGCTGTTATTTGCTTCGTCTTTCCCCAGGAAATGGATGAGCTTTGATTGCGTTTGAACACCCCCTTTTTGAGGCTCTCAGAATGAAGAGATAAGTAGCCTATCTCCCTGTTAATATTGTTGTGGTCTAGAATTTTTATTATAGTTTCATCGTATTGCTAATGTGGCTAGAGTTAAAGTTATTATGTAATGCAATAATTCACTTCAAATATCTCAGTTTGTTCATGAATATAATGAGTATTAAAGCCATGTCAAAATCCATGGGGTTTTTCAGCAATAATTTATCAAAATATCCTCAGATTCTTTACAAAAAACGACATCGATTTTCAAATTCATGATTTCTAACCCACTCCACAAGATAAACAATCTTAAATGAAAGTCAAAAGAACAGGTAACACTTACATTTATAGAAGTAATCAGCTATTCTTTGCTTCGTCTTTCCCCTTGAGATGGATGAATTTTGATTGCGTCGGAACACCCCCTTTTTGAGGCTCTCAGAGTGGAGAGATAAGTAGCCTATCTCCCTGTTAATATTGTTGTGTTCTAGAATATTTATTATAGTTTCATCGTATTGCCAAAGCGGCTGGAGCCAAAGTTAATATGTAACGCAATAATTCACCTCAAATATCTCAGCTATTTCATGAATATAATAAGTATTAAAGCCATGTCAAAATCCTTGGGGTTTTTCAGCAATAATTTATCAAAATATCCTCTGATTTTTTTCAAAAACCACATCGATTTTTTGTGTTCTAGAATATTATTAAAGTTTCATCGTATTGCCAAAGCGGCTGGAGCCGAAGTTAATATGTAATACAATAATTCACCTCAAATATCTCAGTTTTTTCATGAACATAATGAAGTATTAAAGCCATGTCAAAATCCTTGGGGTTTTTCAGCAATAATTTATCAAAATATCCTCAGATTTTTTACAAAAAACGACATCGTTTTTCATATTCATCACTTCTAACCCACTCCAAAAGATAAAGAATCTTAAATGAAAGCCGAAGGAGCAGGTAACACTTTCATTTATAGAAGTAATCAGCTGTTCTTTGCTTCGTTTTTCCCCTGTAGATGGATGAATTTTGATTGCGTCGGAACACCCCCTTTTTGAGGCTGTCAGAGTGAAGAGATGAGTAGCCTATCTCCCTGTTAATATTGTTGTGTTCTAGAATATTATTAAAGTTTCATCGTATTGCCAAAGCGGCTGGAGCCAAAGTTAATATATAATACAATAATTCACCTCAAATATCTCAGCTATTTCATGAACATAATGAAGTATTAAAGCCATGTCAAAATCCTTGGTGTTTTTCAGCAATAATTAATCAAAATATCCTTTGATTTTTTTCAAAAACCACGTCGATTTTCATATTTATAACTTCTAACCCACTCAATGAGATAGCGAATCTTAAATGAAAGTCAAAAGAACAGGTAACACTTACATTTATAGAAGTAATCAGCTGTTCTTTGCTTCGTCTTTCCCCTGGAGATGGATGAAATTTGATTGCGTAGGAACACACCGTTTTTGAGGCTCTCAGAGTGAAGAGATAAGTAGCCTATCTCCCTGTTAATATTGTTGTGTTCTAGAATATTTATTATAGCTTCATCGTATTGCTAAAGTGGCTGGAGTTAAAGTTATTATGTAATGCAATAATTCACCTCAAATATCTCAGTTTTTTCATGAACATAATGAAGTATTAAAGCCATGTCAAATTCCTTGGGGTTCTCAGAATGAAGAGATAAGGATCCATAGTAAATTTACATAGTTTTTTTTTAATGCACATTTAAATAATAATAATAATAAAATACATGACATAATACAATTAACGAACAAAGCAACACAAAAACAGCACTGACAATGGGAAACAACAAAGAGTTAAAATTCGTCTGCCAGCCCAACACCGCGCAGACCCGCCCCGTCACCAAATCCGAGAGCCCGCCAAGACCGACGTCCCCCTCGGAGGCAGAGGGAGTTGGACAGGAGGAGCGCGAACTGCAGCCGCCGGCGAACACCCCCCAGAACGCACGCGAGGCCCCTCTCTCTCATACCATCCCGCCTCGACACAAGTGTCTCGGCGAGATGGCGGATTAGGATCTGGGCCTCATCGCACCATACTCCATCAGTGGTGCCGACCAATGGGGTGAAAGCCATCCTCCGGTCCTCGCATACGGTGCGGTAGTGCAGCTTCTTCAGCCTGCACCGCTGCTCCAATAGCGACTCGGTCGAACGGTTGGTCTGGGCGTAGGAGGTGGCGTCAGCGTTTATAACCGCGATATCAAACGACGCCACTCTCTGATTAGCCCAGACCCCCCGCGCGACCAAGTCCGCCCGCACTCCCCCTACCTCCCGACCCTCTCTGTCAAGGTAACCCCGGGACAGGGTCACCTCCCGTTCAACGTTCGAGTTCCCGAACACGGAAGCCAAACGGTCCCCGAATACCTCATGAATCTCATCGTGGCGTTTCACGATCAGCCCGCCAGACTTGCAGCTCAGTGCATGGGTGGTAGAGAAATGACCCCCACAACCCTCGCACTTCTCGGGGAGACCTGGCGGCGTGAGGCCGTACCAGAGGGACAGGTTGTCCCGGAACTCTTCCGGACTGAGGTCGGTGGAGTCGAGGACGCTCGGTTGTGCGGTCAGCCAGCCCCCAGTCTTATTGAGAACCACCCGGGTCGCGGTTCGCCGTCGGTCGGCTGGTAGCGCCCCCAGGGCCGCCTCCCGCTTCTCCTTGTAAGCTGCGTCCTGAGACGCAGCTCTCGGCGAGTACACTGCGCAGCTTGGCGTTATATCTCCCTGTTAATATTGTTGTGTTCTAGAATATTTATTATAGTTTAATAATCCTCAAATATCTCAGTTTTTTCATGAACGTAATGAAGTATTAAAGCCATGTCAAAATCCTTGGGGTTTTTCAGCAATAATTTATCAAAACATCCTCTGATTTTTTTCAAAAACCACATCGATTTTCATATTTATAACTTCTAATCCACTCCACGAGATAGAGAATCTTAAACAAAAGTCATAAGAACAGGTAACACTTTCCTTTATAGAAGTATTCAGCTGTTATTTTCTTCATCTTTCCCCAGGAGATGGATGAACTTTGATTGCGTCGGAACACCCCCTTTTTGAGGCTCTCAGAGTGGAGGGATAAGTAGCCTATCTCCCTATTAATATTGTTGTGTTCTGGAATATTTATTATAGTTTCATCGTATTGCCAAAGCGGCTGGTGCCGAAGTTAATATGTGATACAATAATTCACCTCAAATATCTCAGCTATTTCATGAATATAATGAGTATTAAATCCTTGTCAAAATCCTTGGTTTTTTTCAGCAATAATTTATTAAAATCTCCTCTGATTTTTTTCAAAAAACGACAACGATTTTCATATTCACGACTTCTATCCCAGTCCACAAGATAAAGAATCTTAATCGAAAGTCAAAAAACAGGTAACACGTACATTTATAGAATTAATCAGCTGTTATTTGCTTCGTCTTTCCCCAGGAGATGGATGAACTTTGATTGCGTCGGAACACCCCCTTTTTGAGGCTCTCAGAATGAAGAGATAAGTAGCCTATCTCCCTGTTAATATTGTTGAGGTCTAGAATTTTTATTATAGTTTCATCGTATTGCTAATGTGGCTAGAGTTAAAGTTATTATGTAATGCAATAATTCACTTCAAATATCTCAGTTTGTTCATGAATATAATGAGTATTAAAGCCATGTCAAAATCCATGGGGTTTTTCAGCAATAATTTATCAAAATATCCTCAGATTCTTTACAAAAAACGACATCGATTTTCAAATTCATGATTTCTAACCCACTCCACAAGATAAACAATCTTAAACGAAAGTCAAAAAACAGGTAACACTTACATTTATAGAATTAATCAGCTGTTATTTGCTTCGTCTTTCCCCTGGAGATGGATGAATTTTGATTGCGTCGGAACACCCCTTTTTTGAGGCTCTCAGAGTGGAGTGATAAGTAGCCTATCTCCCTGTTAATATTGTTGTGTTCTAGAATATTTATTATAGTTTCATCGTATTGCCAAAGCGGCTGGAGCCAAAGTTAATATGTAACGCAATAATTCACCTCAAATATCTCAGCTATTTCATGAATATAATGAGTATTAAAGCCATGTCAAAATCCTTGGGGTTTTTCAGCAATAATTTATCAAAATATCCTCTGATTTTTTTCAAAAACCACATCGATTTTCATATTTATAACTTATAATCCACTCCACGAGATAGAGAATCTTAAACGAAAGTCATAAGAACAGGTAACACTTTCCTTTATAGAAGTAATCAGCTGTTATTTGCTTCGTCTTTCCCCAGGAGATGGATGAATTTTGATTGCGTCGGAACACCCCCTTTTTGAGGCTCTCAGAATGAAGAGATAAGTAGCCTATCTCCCTGTTAATATTGTTGTGTTCTAGAATATTATTAAAGTTTCATCGTATTGCCAAAGCGGCTGGAGCCGAAGTTAATATGTAATACAATAATTCACCTCAAATATCTCAGTTTTTTCATGAACATAATGAAGTATTAAAGCCATGTCAAAATCCTTGGGGTTTTTCAGCAATAATTTATCAAAATATCCTCAGATTTTTTACAAAAAACGACATAGTTTTTCATATTCATCACTTCTAACCCACTCCAAAAGATAAAGAATCTTAAATGAAAGCCAAAGGAGCAGGTAACACTTTCATTTATAGAAGTAATCAGCTGTTCTTTGCTTCGTTTTTCCCCTGTAGATGGATGAATTTTGATTGCGTCGGAACACCCCCTTTTTGAGGCTCTCAGAGTGGAGAGATAAGTAGCCTATCTCCCTGTTAATATTGTTGTGTTCTAGAATATTTATTATAGTTTCATCGTATTGCCAAAGCGGCTGGAGCCAAAGTTAATATGTAACGCAATAATTCACCTCAAATATCTCAGCTATTTCATGAATATAATGAGTATTAAAGCCATGTCAAAATCCTTGGGGTTTTTCAGCAATAATTTATCAAAATATCCTCTGATTTTTTTCAAAAACCACATCGATTTTCATATTTATAACTTCTAATCCACTCCACGAGATAGAGAATCTTAAATGAAAGTCAAAAGAACATGTAACACTTACATTTATAGAAGTAATCAGCTGTTCTTTGCGTCGTCTTTCCCATGGAGATGAATGAAATTTGATTGCGTCGGAACACCCCGTTCTTGAGGCTCTCAGAGTGAAGAGATAAGTAGCCTATCTCCCTGTTAATATTGTTGTGTTCTAGAATATTTATTATAGTTTAATAATCCTCAAATATCTCAGTTTTTTCATGAACGTAATGAAGTATTAAAGCCATGTCAAAATCCTTGGGGTTTTTCAGCAATAATTTATCAAAACATCCTCTGATTTTTTTCAAAAACCACATCGATTTTCATATTTATAACTTCTAATCCACTCCACGAGATAGAGAATCTTAAACAAAAGTCATAAGAACAGGTAACACTTTCCTTTATAGAAGTATTCAGCTGTTATTTGCTTCGTCTTTCCCCAGGAGATGGATGAACTTTGATTGCATCGGAACACCCCCTTTTTGAGGCTCTCAGAGTGGAGGGATAAGTAGCCTATCTCCCTATTAATATTGTTGTGTTCTGGAATATTTATTATAGTTTCATCGTATTGCCAAAGCGGCTGGTGCCGAAGTTAATATGTGATACAATAATTCACCTCAAATATCTCAGCTATTTCATGAATATAATGAGTATTAAATCCTTGTCAAAATCCTTGGTTTTTTTCAGCAATAATTTATTAAAATCTCCTCTGATTTTTTTCAAAAAACGACAACGATTTTCATATTCACGACTTCTATCCCAGTCCACAAGATAAAGAATCTTAAACGAAAGTCAAAAAACAGGTAACACTTACATTTATAGAATTAATCAGCTGTTATTTGCTTCGTCTTTCCCCAGGAGATGGATGAACTTTGATTGCGTCAGAACACCCCCTTTTTGAGGCTCTCAGAATGAAGAGATAAGTAGCCTATCTCCCTGTTAATATTGTTGTGGTCTAGAATTTTTATTATAGTTTCATCGTATTGCTAATGTGGCTAGAGTTAAAGTTATTATGTAATGCAATAATTCACTTCAAATATCTCAGTTTGTTCATGAATATAATGAGTATTAAAGCCATGTCAAAATCCATGGGGTTTTTCAGCAATAATTTATCAAAATATCCTCAGATTCTTTACAAAAAACGACATCGATTTTCAAATTCATGATTTCTAACCCACTCCACAAGATAAACAATCTTAAATGAAAGTCAAAAGAACAGGTAACACTTACATTTATAGAAGTAATCAGCTATTCATTGCTTCGTCTTTCCCCTGGAGATGGATGAATTTTGATTGCGTCGGAACACCCTCTTTTTGAGGCTCTCAGAGTGGAGAGATAAGTAGCCTATCTCCCTGTTAATATTGTTGTGTTCTAGAATATTTATTATAGTTTCATCGTATTGCCAAAGCGGCTGGAGCCAAAGTTAATATGTAACGCAATAATTCACCTCAAATATCTCAGCTATTTCATGAATATAATGAGTATTAAAGCCATGTCAAAATCCTTGGGGTTTTTCAGCAATAATTTATCAAAATATCCTCTGATTTTTTTCAAAAACCTCATCGATTTTCATATTTATAACTTATAATCCACTCCACGAGATAGAGAATCTTAAACGAAAGTCATAAGAACAGGTAACACTTTCCTTTATAGAAGTAATCAGCTGTTATTTGCTTCGTCTTTCCCCAGGAGATGGATGAATTTTGATTGCGTCGGAACACCCCCTTTTTGAGGCTCTCAGAATGAAGAGATAAGTAGCCTATCTCCCTGTTAATATTGTTGTGGTCTAGAATTTTTATTATAGTTTCATCGTATTGCCAAAGCGGCTGGAGCCAAAGTGAATATGTAACGCAATAATTAACCTCAAATATCTCAGCTATTTCTGTAGACGATTGTCCCCGTCTGTTTAGGAATATTTTTAGGCGGAAGACGCTGATTTATTAGGGGAAATATGTTCTTATTACGAAGTTGAAATCTATAATATTGTCAGAGAAACTGTATAATGTTCATTCAACTTGTTAAATAATATTTCCTACTGCCCAATATAACTACTATATAATACAACCTAATACACCAGTAGACATTTGTACCCAGATAGAGAAGTCACCTTAAATGAATAATGCCAATATTATATATAGAGCACAGACAATAGCCCATCAAACAATCGTAGGATGATACCGCAGGCTAACTAACTACAAACAGCTGAAGGACCAAATTTATTTATCACCTAACTAACAAGGGTTGTGTGTAGTAAGCAAGATATTATTATTATTAACCGATTGCTCCTTATACTCACTCTACTATAGAAATTATATTGAAGATTCACGGATACGTGCACAGTCCCCTAATTTTTTCATTGCCCTATCAAAAAATTACAAAAATAATTGAAAATTACACCAAAAATAGTGAAGGCACTTGAAGCTTACATACTACAAATCTTTCAATATATGTACAAACTTGAATCTTACATACTATAAATCATTCAATATATGTACAAACTTGAATCTTACATACTATAAATCTTTCAACATATGTACAAACTTGAATCTTACATACTATAAATCTTTCAATATATGTACAAACTTGAATCTTACATACTATAAATCTTTCAATATATGTACAAACTTGAATCTTACATACTATAAATCTTTCAATATATGTACAAACTTGAATCTTACATACTATAAATCTCTAAAAAATAGCAAAGTCGACTATATATAACTATTTCCTTCGATTAAGAAATATTTACACTTAATTGAAACAAAACACTCAAAAGCCAGATGTTATGGCATTGGTAATATTTGAAAAAATCAGTTTTAATAGCAACAATAATAAAGACGTTTTGAGATATGTTAAGATAATGCACATTGTAAGACAACTGAGTGTGAACTGAAACCTTTTTTCACGTAGGTCCAATGTTAAAAATTATTATAATTTACATTCCGGAAACCGTTATCATATCTTTGACGCCTGGGGAACATGTGGAGAAATACCCTCAAACGCGAGCCGGCCGCATTAGCGCTGGTTGAAATCCAAGCGAGCCCTGTTTGGCGCAACAACGGTGGGTGGATGTTGTGAATTATAACGCGAATAAAAAAAAACGATTAATTGTCTCCGTTGGGAGAAGTTGAGGAAGCAGCCCATGGCCATGCAGTAGAATTGCTAAATATTTAACATACCTGTTTCGGCTGCAAAACGGCGTGATACATCTCCGGCGATACCTAGGCATTTGGAAGAAATGTTTACCTGTTTTCTTCGCTCTACCATAAAGCAATTAATACCTTATTAATTCAACGTAGATTAATTTAACTTACATACATTTTTGATCTGATTAATTACCTACAGACTGAGCAGGCTAACAAACACATTAGGAATTCGCTATTTTATGCAAAGCCAACTATATAGCACATTATAGTACATTGCCAATAGCACATTGCACTGTTACACAAATCTGTAGTATTCTCACTATTTATCAAATAAATATTTTGACCAATCACAGGCCAGCCACAACACATCGATCTAACTTTGTTAAATGAAGCCTTGTTATTGGATTATTTAATAGGTTTATTTTTTATGTTTACATTTTTAAGGTGAAAACATTGAAATCAATTCTATTAGTGTATTGTATTAATCATATGTGTTTGTATTGAAGGCAAACAAATTATGCGTCGATCATTACAGACTTATAAACTCTATAATTTCATAAAAATGAAATAAATAACGAGTAAGTAACTTGCAGGAAAATGTTCGTTAATGTGAAATAATAATTCTACATACTCCAAACAATGTATTTAGTTCATCACACATACAACACTCAGTCCCAGTGTATTTATTATTATTTATTTTACTAAATAATTATTAATTTTTAACCATCGACAGCCATCTCTAACAGACATAAACGCTGAACGGGGCGACATAGAACTGAAGTACCTGTTCTTACATGTACTGATCGCACGAATCCATCAGAACTAGGTAATACACTCTCAATTCTTCCGAGTTTCCATTTAAACCGTTTAGTATCCGGATCAGTAACCAAAACTAAATCTCCAACTGCTAAATTTCGACTTGGTTTGAACCATTTTTGTCGTGAGATTAAGAGTTGGATATAAGTATTCCGCCATATTCTCCAGAATTGACTTGCAATATGCTGCGATTTGCGCCACATAGATCTGTACTGCACTTCATTCTCATTACCGTCATACATCTCATGTATCAATTTAATAGACTGCGGGAGTGCTGTTGTTCGACGCAACAGCAAATGATTGGGAGTAAGAGCCTCAGTAGAAGTTACATCGTCATTCAATGCACACAATGGGCGGTCATTAATTAAATATTGTACCTCAGACAACGTAGTACGTAGCACCTCTTCAGTAACAAGTTTATGTTGAGAATGTCGTTTAGTTAATAAGGCGTTTAGTGTATCTTTTGTGGTCCTAATTAGACGTTCCCAGACGCCCCCGTGATGGCTTGCGGTTGGTGTTTGAAACTCCCATTCGATTTTTCCAATTACTTCATCAGGTATGCCAAGTTCTTTGGCTTGGATAAGTAAATTGTCAAGTTCTGTTTTACTGCCTCCAAAGTGGCTGCCTTGGTCAGAATAAATACGTTCGACGCCAGCATGGTTACAAATAAAGCGTCTGAGGACGCACAACAATGCATCTGCACTATAATTCATAGATAGATCTAATACTATGGCACGTGATATCATACATGTTAATAGTACACCGTAGCGTTTCTCTGACCCACGCCCCCGAACAACATACATAGGTCCGAATAAATCTACTCCAGTTCTGGAAAAGGGAGGAACATAACCAATTGTTCGTACTGCCGGAAGGGGTGCCATCATCTGTGTAAGTGGCTGGGCGTATTTCTTGCGGCAGAATATACACTTACGTTGAATCGCCTTAACTAATCGGTGTAACGAATTTATACAGTAAGTTTTACGTACCTTTTGAACTGTATAGTCGATTCCTAAATGTCCAGTATTTATATGAATATCTCTTACAATTACCATAGATACGTGATGCGAGGCAGGTAATATGATGGGAAATATAAAGTCATATTCTGAGGAGTCTATTAGTGGTATTCTAGAACCAACTCGGAGCAAACCATCCTTGCCGATGAATGGGTTAAGAATAGCTAGAGATCTGGGTAAGCGGGTAGTTTGTTTGTTTAACATCGATCTAATTATATCTCCATAGACATCTTTCTGTACTAAGGCGAGTACTCTTACTTGAGCTTGTTGGTTACATGTCTTGTAAAGTGTTTCTGGATTTATCACATCAATTAATTGGTCAGTTTGAACGCTCAACCGGCACCTATTGTAGTGAAACTTTACAAGAAAGCGAGCTACCACTTTTACTAACATTTCGAAAGAATTAAACCGATGAAGTAAATTATGTATCCCTCTAAAGTGATTTCCAGTTATTACCGCAGCAATCACCTTCGATTTAATTGGTTTAGTAGATTTTTCTGATTTTAATCCGGCGTCTTGGGGAATTACTTGATCTTTCATAGGGTTAGAAAGTCTAAGAGATTCATCCCATTCAATCTCAGGTCGCCTCAAAAATTTGGGTCCATTAAACCAACAATCTTGGTATTTAGTGACAAATTCTGAAGGTGTAGAACCTCGGCTGGCAATGTCGGCGGGATTTTGAGTTCCGGGAATATACCGCCACTGTTCTGGGTTTAAATGTCGACCAATCTCAACAGTGCGATTTGCTACGTATGTTTCAAATCTACGTGCCTCATTAGCTATTTGACACAAAACAACCGTAGAATCCGACCAACAGATTATGTTGTTAGGTTGGATATGCAGGGTGATGCTGGACATAATCTGAACATGGCTACGGGAAAGCAATACCGCTGCTTGTAATTCTAGTTTATGGATAGAAATTCCCTTCGAAGGTGCTGTACGGGTTTTTGCAAATACCAATGTACATGAAATGAGACCTATGGTAGACACCCGACGCAGATAAGAGACACATCCGTAACCACTTAAGCCTGCATCACAAAAGTGATGTAACTGCAAAATATCATCAGGATGGGAAATCTCATTGAGGAAATAATGTCGCGGTATTGAGAGTTTAGAGAGGAGTGTTAATTGCTCATACCACTGAGCCCATTCTAAAGACATGTCAGATGATAATATACCATCCCAGGTTACTTTATTTGCCCACAATTTTTGTAGGAATTGTTTGCCTTGTAAGACTACCGGTGCCACTAGACCAATTGGGTCATAGATGGATGCTACCGCACTCAAACAACCACGTTTAGATGCTGGGTGTTCCTTAGTGGACGTTGTGAACGTAAAAATATCACTTTCGGGGGACCAAAGAGTCCCCAGAGCTCTGGTCACTGGCAGTTCATCAAAGTTCAAATCGAGATCTCTCTGGGCTCGCTTCTCTTCAGGGATTAACTTTAAAAATTCCCTCGAATTGGATACAAATTTAGTTAAGGGGGGAGGATAATAAATGTTTTGATGCTATTTTGTTGCAAATTTTATGAGGATTTCAAATCTGGTGTCAGATTGTCCGTAGCTTGTATAGTGCTCGACCTGTGTGGCATATAAAAAAGTGTTTTAATTAAAAAGTTTCAATATTTTGGCAAAAGGACTACCTACGGTAAAAAATAATGGTTTGGGTTGAACATAAGTACTGTACTCTACTTATTACACAGTAACAGTACTCTCAATATCATTTGTTTTTTGGAGGGAAATTTGAAGGTGAAATTACTATAAAGATTAACACTGTCTGTCATCTTGTACTGTTATAGGCTATTTAAAATTTGTAAATTTACCGTTACCTAAGATTATTGTCATGCCGAGGCCTCAAAAAAGAAAAAAGGAAGGTTTGCGAGGAGGAACGCAGAAACAAAATAAGATAGAAGCGAAACAATCCAAACCATCTGAGATAGCAGCTAATTTAACTGTTCTACCATCAACCGGTGGCATGGAAGGTTACGATATTGTAGGAACTGGAATTATAAAGAAATTGATTGCTGATATACATTCATCTACACATTGTGGCGGTACAGTGGAAGTTAGCGAAACTTCTCATCGTGGTTACAGTGTCAAATATGAGGGCATGTGTGATTGTTGTGGTTGGATTTATTCAACAGACACAAGCAGCGTTGTTGACGTACCCAAACCTGGATCGGGCCGGATAACTGCCGATGTGAATCTCAGATCAGTTTAAGCCTGGCTTTGCATTGGAGGAACTCAGTGGGACGCTGAAACTTTCTCCCGAGTTATGTCACTGCCATCGCCAGTGGCTAAACGAGCGTGGCGGTTGAAAGTTGATGCTATATCCGAAACAACAGAAGCTCTGGCCCGTGGAAACGCTCTAAATTGCGCGCAGAAGGAATCGGATACCGTGATATGTGTCTCTTTCGATGGAACCTGGATGCGACGTGGCCACCAATCACTATATGGAGTTGCCTTTATTATATCAGAAAGTACAGGCCATGTACTTGATTTTGATGTTTGCTCCAAGTACTGTAGTGTATGTTGCCGCCAACAGGTTGTCGAAGAGGGACATGACTGCAATATAAATTATACCGGATCAAGTTCAGGGATGGAGCCGCAGTTGGCAGTCCAGATGTTTGGTAGATCTGTAGTAACCAATGGCTTGGTGTATGGGTCCATTGTGTCGGATGGTGACAGCAGTGTGCTGAAGGCCATATTAGAGTCTGATCCATATAAGGACCAGAATGTAACCGTTGAGAAGAAGGAATGCATAAACCATGTCTCCAAGCGTTTATTTACCGGTCTTTCCAATGTACGTAAGACACACAAGCTCGGGGGGAGAGGAGGTCTTACTGATAAGCGGTGCCACCAGCTTCAATCGTTTTATAGAAACGCAATAGTAAATAATATATCTGGAGTTGATATAGATAATCTTACCGATAATGAGAAATCCAATCTAATAGAAACTATACGAACAGAAGTGATTGCAGCTGCCCATCATTATTGTGACTACGGCGATAATAATATTGAGAAACGTCATCAGTTCTGCCCTAACAATAAGTGGTGTAAATTTCGGAACAAGGATCCCAGTTATAAGGTAGTTACTATAGTAAAGGAAATCAACTTGAAATTTATCTTGCAAGTGTACCAACGCCTTACAACAGATCAGCTTCTAGAACGCTGTATTCCTGGCCTGACTCAGAATCGGAATGAGTCAATACATTCCAGATTGTGGACTCGCCTTTCTAAGGAGTCATTTGTGGGCCTAAAAACCCTTATGTTTCATGTGTCGTATGCTGTTCTGATCCACAATAGGGGTTGCAGTGCCGAGCAATTGATATTGAAGAAACTCGGACTGGAAGAAGACGATGGTGACATGGCTGAAAGAGCAGAGGCGGCAAACAATAGAAGGAGGTCGAAGAGTGCAGAGCTCAAGCACTCAAAAAAGTGGGAGGCACCTGACCCAAAAAACTATTCATCGGGATCCTTTTAACCTTTTAGATTTAGATTATGACGTAATTTATAGGCTGTATTTTCAATTTTTTTAGATCTTATGTTCCATATTTTTAAATATAACTAATTTTATATTTCGAATATTCGAGTTTTTACTGTGGTTATTCCAGTTACCATTATCATATTTGCATTCTGTGGAAAGTGTAGAATATTTGGGAAAAAAAAATTATTAAAAATCGTCAACAGCAAGCGATTTAAATTGAAATTTAAGAAATTTTTTTGTAATAAAATATTAAAGTATAACATAAAATAGCATTTATTTCAATATTGATTTTTTCAAATGAAAAATGCTAAGGCTTTGCCAAAAATCAATGTAACAAGCTGATTTTTTGTACACATGATGCCTAGGTTGTCGTCTACAAATCCTACAGACAGAATTTCTATTTCCTCACAAGTTCTTGATTTATTTTGAAAAATATCTCATTTTTTCGACTTTTTCACTTTTTTTCGTGCGAAAATGGTCCCTTTTGGTGTTTTTACACTTTTTGACAAAATATTAAAATTTTGTCTGTACAGCTTGTTTAGGGTGACCTAAATAAGAGCTCACCGAATTTTTGTCCTTGTGCAATATTTTTTATAGAAGCCTTAGTGATTTTTAGAGATTCCGCATTTTTTGCCAAAATTTTGTATATATTTAAAATTTTCAATTTTTTTTTCCTTTTTCGTCAATTCCGACCTTTTATACAAGATATGTCAAAATCTCAAAGTAATACATTTATTACTTCAGTCTAGCTTTACATTTCAAATATGTATTGTCTTTTATTATCCTCCCCCCTTAAATTAAACCCCCCCATTTTTAAATAATTGGTGATACCATGGGCTAATCTAACTGCCTCATCTACAGTTTCTGCTCCAGTATAACAGTCGTCTACGTAAAATGCTCTTGTAATCGCTTCTATAACAGAACGATGGTACTCTTCACGATGGTCGTACGCCGACTGACGCAATGCGTGCGTTGCAACGCATGGAGAATCCTTTTTCCCGAACCCATGCACTAGCATTTGATACACAATTAAGTCCTGTAACTCACTTGGCTCAGTGTCCCCCTCCCACCAAATAATATTCTGGGATTGCGAATCTCTATCGAATGTCCATACTTGGTGAAACATACCTTCCACGTCTGATCCAAACACCACACGATGTTGACGAAACTTAAGGAGGACATCAACAATAGATGTGTATATATTGGGTCCTTCCATGAGCTCTGAATTTAAACTCATCCCTTTATATTGCGCTGCAGCATTAAGTACAATGCGTAACTTACCTGGTTTATTTGGATCCCATACGGGGTGAGTTGGGAGGTAATATTTCCTAGGACCATCCGGTAACAACTTTTCCACCAAGGAAAGGCGTCTGACATAACCCTTTTTTTCATAATCGTCTAGTATTGCTTGGTATTTATTATGTTCGTCAGGCATTTTAATCAATTTACGCTTTATCCATCTTAAGCGGGTCAGGGCTAAATATTTATTATTAATCAGTGGTTTGTCTTTATCAAGCCATAACATTTCTACGTGGTAGTGTCCATTGATGAAACGAGTGCTTTCTTTCAAAATTTTCTTGCATTTATGATCTTGTATAGATTTATTGACAATGCGGGTAGGACAAACAAATGCTTCCGAATCAAAAAATTTCTTTAACAAATCATGGGTTGCTTCGTCCCCTGTACTCGTATCAAGTCTCCATGGACAACATTGTACATGATTTATGTCTATTGTTGCGACTTCGTTATGGAAAACATCATGTTCGCCATCATTCTGTAAACGCCATGTGCATGGCTGCTCCACATTCTCCATCTGCTCTACAAAGTCATACTTCTCACTTACCATTGGCACGCAGGTATGTATTTCTAGATCTATATCGGGGTTTGTTTCCACAACTGGTTTTATACTCGATGTAGGCAGTGAGGGTTTTATTCTACAGTCAGTGATTGGACCCACTATTGTCCATCCAAAGGGAGTCTTAATCGCGTGTGGATTATTTTCTTCGTCGTAAGGGGTTGGTCCCCATACAGTCTTATAGACGCGATGGGCACGTGGATTATTCAAGCCAATTAGCATAGAAATCCGATTGACGTCCACCGTTGGATATTCCAAATTTAAATTCTTCAAATAAGGTAGACGATCTAACGACCATTGGGACGGTCTAGTATAGTTCAAATGCAAATTTTGAATTAATAGTAGTTCACTGGCATGTAATGTAATATTACTATCTGGCATTATAGAACTAATTAGACAAGACGTCTGTTGAAGTTCTTTTCCTTCCTGTGAAAGTAGGGTGTTTAGTTTAACTGATACTGGATAACTTTCTAATGTCAGTAACTCGCCCAGTGATTTATCCATAAAGGAACCAGCCCTGCAAACATTTTACGTTAATTACGCTAATCTAACGTTAGACTTTAGTCTGTTTTAGGTTAGACAAATTAAATTGGAGAGATACGCCTATTCCTACTATCGGAAGAGACGGTAACAATACCTGCAATATCCTACTGTAAAGTTTGTAAATCAAATCATAAATCCGACCTTCTCACCAAAACAGTAAACCCCAAGTAAGCGAATATATTGCAGTATCGATCTCTTTTAACCGGTGAGGCAGAAAACAGTCTACGAGCAGACAAACTTCGATAAAACAAAATCCCGCGCAGCGAATCCTAAAATCAGGCTGACTCACTGACGGACTAAGAGGCTCGTATACTTTGCCGCGGTGTGATTTATATGGTTGGGCAAAAGGACGCTAGCTAGGTATAGAGCAGATTTGGAGATGTCTAACTAGCGAGCAAAGTGCAGTAAGGACAAAAGTTAATTTTATATATTTCGAGGTGTAAATAAATTTTAACGCGCATGTGTTAATTCTGAACGGTCAAAGCAGTTTTGCTCCTTCACATATATAATTACTGGGTACGGTGTGCATTTTACGAATATTCTAATTTTATAACTTGTAGGTCCAATACTCACGAATGATAAGGTTCCTTCCCCTCTTGCGTATTTCCAGGACTCAAATTCAGGCATAAGGTTAATACTACGCCCAGAATTCGGCAATTTTAGGTACCAGGTCCCTGATACTAAGAAGAGATGTGTTAGTTTACTACTGTAGGCGTACGGGTACTAATAGCTATCCTGGCTCCTATCTAGAATTTTAGTCACCCAGGTAGTCCGGGTAACTTCCTATTAGGGCGTTGGCGGGGACACGGTAGATGTTAGTATCCCTGATAGCCTCAATTTATTTGCGCCTAGCGTAAACTGCCCTACCGCCTGAACGGTACAATCCCAATTCAGGTGAAAACACAGCAACCCCCCTAGCCTACAAGTTCTGATGTAACGGACACCGTTGTACGGCAAATAGTCGCACACACACCTGTACTTAGCAAGAGTTAAGCGTACAGTTTGCTGCACCCTAACCAATGTGTATGCCTTGTACCGGTGTGCCTACGTCCTATCTGCGTACTAGTATCTGCTCTCTCTCCCTCTCCCCCCGTAGGAATATGAAGGTCTACTGCGGTTTTCCCTGAATCAAGACAGTACAGTCCCTATGATGTAATTTTAGGCTTGCAGCGTGTCACTACGTCTACCTTTGATCTTTTGGTCTTACACTTAGGTAGCAAGGATCGAACGCTGTCTAACCTTTCAGGCGATGGGCGAATAACTCTAAGATGGTATTGCGGGTTGTCTCTCGTCTACATTCCCGTGATGTTCCCGTTCATTGCTGCGGCCCGATCTCTAGCCGGCCATCCTGTCCCTGAGTTTGTTCACCGTAGTGAAACCATAGTAAAACAGATAGAAAAGGGCTGAGATGTGACTAGTATTTCTGACTTTTATTACAAAAGATATAATAACTATTATACAATAAACAATGTAATCTGAAATAAGACAGAAAGTGAATGATGGCTTGAGTAGATTGAGAGATAACTAATGAACGAATCGCACCTTTATATACTAAATTTGTGCTGCAATCAATCGAGAAAATTCTCGATTGTTCTATGGGTTCTAACGAGGTTTTAAAGATAGCTTATTGGTCCAGCTAATATATAACTTGCACGACATTGGTTACAATCAAATAACTACAGCCTTATTGGTACAGACAAATGCAATTAATTTGTAGCGGTTAATTTAAATGAGTTGAAATTCTGCACAAAAAATAATTCGCACTTACTAGGATTCGAACTCGATACCTACTACACATATAATTTCCAACGCTCTACCAACTGAGCTACTGAACCACTTGATCGATAGATGCATAATAGATAGAACCAATACTAATGAGAACTCAAAGCAATCTTTACAAAGTTAATTCGAATAAAATAAAATTTTGAAAATCCACGGCATTTAGGGAATATAATTCTATACCGCTCCATGAAAACAGGATATTATCGTGCATAAAATATACGGTTTTCACCAATAATCAATCAAACTATAGAATACTTAGGGCGTACTTACATATTTACAATTAAATTTCAAACGATACTTCCTTTCTACGTAATGATTCGATACAAAATAATTACAAATTCAAACTTTACGTATTTAAGGCTTTACTAAGTAAGTACAATATAAATCTAAATTAAATTCACCAATATAAATCTATTGCATCTCAATATTGCATAAATTCAAACAATTACAAATACAAATAAATGAAAACAATAAGAAAGGCTCGCGAGTCTTCCATCTACTATTGCATCTCAAATATTGCATAAATTCAAGTAATTACAAATACTTTCGTACCTAAATGTAGATTGCATAAGTTCGGAATAATTACAAATATGAGTCTTTCTGAGCACAAATTTTCTATCTATAAAACTTTCAATTTCACTGTAAATACAAATACTGCTTATAAAATATAAATTGCATAATATTCGGAACAATATAAATTGCATAAGTCCGGAATAATATAAATTGCATAAGTTCGGAATAATCACAAATATAAAATATAAATTCTTACAAATATAAGTCTTACTAAATATAGATATAAACTGCATAAGTTTAGAATAATATAAACTCCTTTGCATCTTCAAATATGAAACATAAATCTTTCAAATATAAGTTCCTTCTAAATATAAACTTTCTAAATTTCATAAATTCGGAACAATACAAATTGCATAAGTTTGGAATAAGCACAAATATAAAATATAAGTTTTTACTAAATATGAGTCCCTTTCAGAATACAAAACTTTCTAAATATAAAACATATAATTCAAATAAATCACAAATCATAAGAAAGGCTCACGAGTCTTCCGTCCACCCTTGCCCTCCCTTTTATCGCTTAGTAGATCGAGCCCTGCCGCGTCCTCGAAAACTGCGCACAGGTGACTTTGCTCGCGATATGGGACTGGTGGGGCGAGTCACTGGTTTACTTGGGACGTTGAGAGACGGTGCGACTATTTCCTCGCAAATTCGTCTATTTGGCATCCCAAAACCTCGACCAATTCCTCGTGACCGATCAGTTGTCGCTACAGTTGGTAGAACGTCTGGGAACGCGCGAGGAGTGGACGACGCAGACCCAAGAGTAGCTTGCGCCCCCTGTTGATCAGCTGGTGTATGTCCCGATCCTCCTACCGGTTCTCTTGGAAGTGATACCGTATCCCGAGTAACTCGAATAGTCGGCTCAACTCCCTTGCGTTCTTCCACATTAATAATTTTCTTCAATTGTTGGCCCACTTTCTGGACCCGTATGATCCTACCCTGCCCGTCCTCCCGAGGGTGACGTGCAGACGGCGCAACCGGAGTGGCTGATATATTCGTCGCCTCTAGGACCTCTTCTTCCTCGAATACGCTCGCTCGTATACGTTTATGGTAAAACGCGGCTCGGTACGCCCATGCGACGGTTAACCAAGCTCATTTATTCCGCTTTTCGGTTCGGAAACGATCAAATTCACCATACGTGATACGATTTACGACTTTCTGAAAATTCCACGTGTTTTGTTATCTGGGTGAATCTGTAACAGATACTCGCGCACCACTCGGAATCCGCTGTCGTGGGGCAAAATATCAACAACCTCGATAAGTTCGTCATATTGGGGCATAGCGGAGATGTATCCTTCCGACATCATCGTCTGGGGATTTACCGCCCAAAATCCGAGATGCGCTCTCATCGGAAACCGTCTTCTCTGTGCCGATACATGTTCGTCGGCTAAATCTTCCCACTCATCAAATAACTTCCTCACGAGTTTTACAGATTCGTGTTCATAAGGTATATCTCTCAGTTGGCATTCAGATGCTCGATGTCCCTTTATATTGCAGTAAGTACACTGAGCCATAAATCTCCAGCAAGTATAAAAGGTATGAGACCCTTGATCCCCACACCATCCACAGATTAGCTGAGTCGTAGTAATGTGCTTTCCACTGCACTTTGCCATATGATGTCCAGCGACGCCACATTTACTACACATCGTATTAGCAGGGTACCACACTCGTTCGTATATAAGATCTCCAATCGGTCGAGCGCTTCCTCCCATACTATAATCGTAATCATCTGGGTCTATGGGTTGGTAGGTTTCTGAAGGTTGTATACAAACTATAGCATCTGTTGCTTCAAGTTGTCGAATCTCCGTCTGAGATTTCTTCGGGAGGTTCCTTTCTATCTCAAGAAGTTCCTCTAAAGGATCGTCGGCGATCGTAGTAGTTACTTCGAATTCATCACCAAGGTGACCGATAGGCGCGCGCGTCTGCCGTGATTCATCCGTAATTTCCACGATACGTTCTCCTTCATAGGGTAACAATGTAAACATAGATGGTCTTTCGATAAGAGATCCCGCACAGCGAAGATACACGTCTCGAAATATACTAAATCCTGCTCGAGTAAAGGCATTGCTGTCTTTGCGAGCTTCGCTGTACTTTCTGATAATTCCTTTATACCGAATATAGTGTAATCTTTTGCTCCAAATCGTTCGAATGAAGCTGCCGCTTCCTCTTGGATATCATATCCCCATCTCGGCTCTCCTTATATCCCTTTCTCCATAATTAGGGTGTAGTTACATAATCATTACTACTAGAGGGAATACAACAGAGTTTGTGGTTAGTTGTGAGGAGACGTGAGAGTTTCGTCTGCCCTTTGGGCTTCGACAACGCTCTAACCTCCTACCCATAGCCTAAGATCTAAGGTTTCTTTAATGACACGCTGCTTCTTATCTAAAATTTTTGCCGAAGTAAAAACGAATTTGGGCTAAACTGGCCGTGAGTCTAAAATACTCATTTTTTGATCCCAAACTATTATCAGAAAATAAGCAATCAAGAATTAGTAATAAATATAGGGGAGTCTATTTGACGTAACTTATTGAATCAAGACCGTGTAAAATTTAATTAAAATTTTAAGAAAGGCTCGCAAGTCTTCCATCTACTTGTTTCTCTAATTTTAAGTTCCACCCGACTGTACCCTGAAATCTATTCACTGGAGAAATTTTTAAAAATTTTTCAAATCCAAATGGATTGTCTAAAATTTCGAAAATGTCTCAATATTGTGAGTTCCAAGTAGAATTCCATTTCTTATACCTACAAATCCCGCTCCTATGTGACACATAAGGGTACTACCCTCAATGTTCACATATAAAGACAATGGAATTCTACCGCTGTCCTTACTACGGTGTACAGGTACGTGGAAATCTATTTGTAAACTCCTAATTATTTACTAGTATTAGGTGGAGATTTGTAGTCTCCAGACTCGTTACGAGTCTCTTCAAGAAGTACGAGACGTTGAGTCGGTCTGTCTACTGTACGACCGTCAATTGTCCGTACCGTCACAGTTCTTGTCACTCCATCCATAGATGGATGTGTGGCTAAAATGACACCTGTTATCCAGAAGCGTCTTTTCAGATTCACTTCTGCCAACAGCACGTGATCTCCCGGCTTTAATGCGCGGGTGTTATTGTACCATGTTGTTCTGGCAGAAATAGAGGGCAAATAATGGTTTTGCCATATTTCCCAGAATTTGTTAGCCAGTAGTTGCGTGATTTTCCACGCTTTTCTACCGTAACTGTCGCTTTCTATTGGAATAGAAATAGGTGTCAAAGTTGTCGGTGCCTGCATAAGCAGGTGTGCTGGTGTTAAAGCGAACTGAGATTGTTTGTCATCGGGTACTAATACTATTGGTCTAGTATTTAGTATTGCCTCGATTTCAACAAACAATGTTGTCAGTTGGTCGTCTGTTAATATGTGGTTTACTGGAATGACCTTTGCCATGGCCGTTTTTATAGATCTAATCAATCTCTCCCAGACTCCGCCTCTCCAAGGACTATCTGGAGGATTAAACTTCCAAACAATCTTGTGAGGTTGTAGTTCGTTCGAGATTTGATCGTGATCTAATTTCTTAAAGGCTCTAGCGATCTCATTCCGAGCACCAACGAAGTTTGTCCCTTGGTCTGAGTACAAGCATTTTACTAGTCCGCGTCTAGCGATAAATCGCCGCAGTGCTAGTATAAACGCGTTGGTGGAAAGATCCATCACACGTTCAATGTGAACTGCCCTACTGGACATACATGTGAAAATCAGTCCCCAGCGTTTTACTAGTATACGTCCACGTTTAGTATGTATGGGACCAAAGCAATCAATTCCAGTCTCTGTAAAAGGTGGTCTGAATGCTTGAAGTCGTGCTTGTGGTAGTTCACTCATTTCTTGGGTACCTATTCTAGAATGTACCTTTTTACAAATAATACACGTACGTGTCACTGAACTCAATGCTTTACTGGGTCTAATTAATACAAATCTAGTACGTAAGTAGGAAAGACAGTGGTGTCTTCCAGCGTGTTTCAGATGTAAATGTGCGTCCAGTATCATTGCACGTTGTAGTTCGTGGTGTTGCGGTATTATTATTGGGTACCTAAAGTTTGTGTTAAAGTCAATGTTTTGAAGCCGAGATTTATGACAAATTAAGCCATTATAAATAATCGGACTCCAACTCAGTATCGGTGACGACTTGATTGGTTGACCTTGATTTATGGATGTGAATTCGCGCGCGAAATATCGCAGTTGGTAATGGCGAATTAATTTAATCTCACACCTGTCAATCTCAGCCAATGTAAGTCGACGTGTAAAGTCACGTTTGCCTTTAACGTATTGTACGAAACGTACAATCCACGCTAATTTTCGGCAAGCGTTCGACCAAGAGTCTGTTAAGTTTACAAATCGGTCGACGTAAGTATTTGTGACGTCATCAGGTAAGTCAATGGAGATTTTGGAAGGTTTTGAATTACTAGAAGGGCCCACGGGTCCGCCGGTAAGTATTCCCTTGTTGACTGTTGATCCATCCGGGTCTACAAGTAATTTGTCCTTCTTCGTCTTCTTACCTTGATTGTCGGTACTTTGTAAGTCGATCGTTAATGGTGGTTTGAACTCTATGGGGTCAGCAGGTTTCGGTAAACTTATTTTTCTGCCGACATTAATCCCAGGTCTCACCACAGGTTGTAAGTTCGGTATGTCTCTTGAGCGCAAAGTAACACCTGTATTTACATTAGCGTAGGTACTACCCACATCTGCAATACATGAGGTTTCACCATGCTTATGGTTGCTCAAGTGTGTCAAAATTGGTAGTTTGTCAATACAAGGCCGCTCCAATAGGGAGACTGCGGCTTTATTGTTAGTCGATACATTACTAATGTCTAGTCGACTGTCTAGTAATGTGTCTGGCGATACGTCTGGTAACGTATCTGGTTGTTTGTCAATAGAAGGCCGCTCCAATAGGGAAACTGCGGCTTTACTGTTTGTCAGTGTGTTACTAGCGTCTGATGGAACATTTTGTGATATGTCTGGCAAAATGTCTGGTTGGCTGTCTAGTAACATGTCTGGTTGACCGTCTGGTAACGTGTCTGGTTGACCGTCTGGCAATATGTCTGGTGTAGAAAGGCTCGCAAGTCTTCCTCTCTTGACCTTTGAAGTTATATCCTTCCATTTCGCCTTCGGTTTTTTCTTGAGTTTTGCCGCCGTTGTCTTTTTCTTTGTCTTCCCCTTTTTTGGTTTCTTGATTTCGGCGTCCTTAGGAATGGTGTTGGACTTGTTGTCGTATAACGGAGGCCAATCTTGTGTCGATTTCTGCAAGAACTGGGGTCCGTGTTGCCAAAACTCTTTGTTCTCCGGTTTACAGAATTCCTCAGGCATCATTCCTCGCGACGCAATATCAGCTGGGTTTTGTGGTCCGGGACAATGTCGCCAATCCTCTTTTATCGAACGGTCTAGAATCTCTGCGCGACGGTTAGCTACGAATGTCTTGAATTCGAGTGTGTCGTTGTTTATGTAAAATAAAACCAACGTCGCGTCAGTCCAATAAAATATCTGTAAACTCGACTGTAGTTCTGTCTGTATGAGGTTCACGATGGTGGTTGACAGGGTCGCGGCTTGTAGCTCGGCTCGTGGTGTCGTCATATACTTAGTAGGCATGGTCTTAGCCTTGGAAGTAATGAGCGAAACATCGAACTCGTCTGATTCTACTTGTCTGCGCAAATACGCTGCCACACCAAACCCGTTGTCACTGGCGTCGGAAAAACAGTGTAGTTCCAAGTTGTCAGGAAATGTACTCTGTAATGGAAAGTAAACCCTGGGTATGGAATAATCCTCTAACGAAGACAATTCCGCCTCCCAGGTCTTCCATAAGTCCACTTGGTCTGATGAGATCGGCTCGTCCCATGTTAGTCCATCCTTCCATATACTGCGCATATAAATGCGAGCTTGCAGTATTACTGGACTGATGAATCCTAACGGATCGAACAATCGGCTCAACTTTGACAAGCATGATCTCTTGGTCAGTGTGTCTCCTTGACTGTCCAGTCTCACCTTCACTCGAAAGTTGTCTGTGTTTGGGTCCCAAAAGAGCCCCAACACCTTAGTCGTCGGTAGTGGTTCGAACTCTAGGTCTATGTCACCACCTCCACGCTCAGTAGTTCCGAATGAGTCAACTAATTCGGCACTGTTTGAGGCGAATTTGGTGAGGTTAAAACCTCCGCCCGCCAAGCAGTCCCGTAATTGATGTGCTACTGTTGTAGCACGTTCTACTGTGTCGCAACTTTGTAAACCGTCATCAACGTAAAAGTCACGTTCTACAATTCTAATTATCTCTGGGTCATACAGATGTTTCTGATCTCTAGCGGCTTGCTTCAAGGCGTACATCGTACAATTTGGGCTGTCTCTGGCACCGAAAACGCGAACTTGCATTTGGTAAGTCGCTGGTGGTAGACTTAAGTCCCCTTCCGGATACCAGAGAAACCGCAAACTGTCTCTGTCTCGCTCTAACGCTTTCACTTGGTGAAACATCGCTTCAACGTCGCAAGTAAAGGCTACTTGACGCTGACGGAAGCGCATAATCACCCCCATAAGATAATTATTCATGTTCGGTCCATCCATCAATTCACTATTGAGGGACATTCCCTCAAACAGAGCCGCACAGTCATTGACTACGCGTACTTTATCTGGTTTGTCGGGATGTCTCACATAGTGATGTGGCAAGTAGTACGTCTGGTCTGTCACTCGCTCCGGGTTAGTCATTCGGATAGCGTATCCCTTTGTCAAATATGTCTTCATCTGAGTGTTGTACTGCAGATGGGCTTTCTCGTCCTTTAATAGACGTTGTCGGATTGAGTGTAGACGTCTTAAAGCCAGTGGGTAGTTATTTATAAGTTTAGGACTTTGGCTACGCCATAACATACCCACCTCGTAATGTCCGTCCTCCGTCTGTCGGATAGTATCCTCCATGATCTTTAGAGATTGTTTCTCCTGTTCCGACATACAAGGGTCGTAGCTACCAGGTTCAGCTGTATCTTGTTCTAACCACCTGATAGTCTTCTCCGTTAATTCTTTGTCCAAGGCGGCTTGTTCCAACTGATGAATTTTCAACGCGTCATCGTCGATATCGATGGGCACTGTTGAAGTTATTGGGGTAGGTAGACTCGCAAGCCTATCATCTGTCGTCGATGGAATCTCTAGCTGATTCGTCTTCTCCCCAAGTTCTAAACTCACCTTGTGGGTTAGCTGCTCCTTGTGACTTATCATACTAGTTACACGTCTGTGATGTTTTGTCGACTGTAGCGTAGTATGGTTCACGTCGTGTGAAAAGGAATGAATTGAGTTTGTAGTCAATAAACTACATGTACTCTGTACGTCGTCTTCCTCGTCACTTACGTCTAGTGTGCGCACAGGCGCTCGAGTATACCACCCTATCGGCGTTCTGCAGGCGTATGCGTTTCCTGCTACAACTGCCGATGGTCTGGTTTCCCACACCTGATGTAGGTTGAATTGGTCCGTCCCGATCAGCATTGCTACCGATCTATAATTGACAGGACATTCGGGTACACCAAGGTGTCTGAAATACTTACGGTCCTCCAGAGATTGTTCCGGCACTGGACCTAGTAGGTTACTAAAGTCCTTCGTGGCCGCAAAGGTTAGATCTCTAAAGGGCAACAAAGACCTCTCCCTCTCGCTGTGTTGCGATTTTGGAAGAAGAGAGTCTAAGTCCAACTTAACTCGTGTCACTGGTATTGCACGCTGGCCGTGCATACTACTTACTGTATAACTGACGTGTTTACCTTGTCTGAGATCCGTTACGACGTCAGCTATCTTTTCATCCACGTAACTGTGAGATGAGGCTGAGTCTAGAATCGCGTAAATCCTCTTACTCCCTTTTGTGCCAGTAACTTTAATCGGGATTACACTGAATCCCTTCAGTTGGTCAGTGGTCAGGAGCGCGATTGACGGTTGTTCGTCTCCATTAGAATATTCGTCGTCGTCTGATTCTTCGTCCGACGATCCGGATTGTTCTGAAAAGCAATCCTCTATATGGGTCACGAAAGTCGGAGTCGTTTTCGATTCTCGTTTTCGGTAAGCCGCATCACATCTCGCTGCTGCTTCCGGGTGTTCCCTGGCGAAGCGTTTCGTCGGCGTGTGGCTGTCTGTGTGGAGCAGACCGTCGTGGTTGCGTCCACAGGATGGACAAGTGTCGGTATTTGGGCAATCCTTACGGACGTGTCCGTGTCGCGTACACCGCCAACAAGAGTCCAGTGGCCGTATCTGCAGCCGTCGTTCTTCTGAGTTCAACTCGCGAAATTGTCGACAACCTCGTAACTTGTGACCAATATACCGCTTACCTAAATGTTCGCAGTATTGGCAGCCGTTGAAGTCAGCGCTGAGTTGCTGTCTCGTCTGTTTCGTCCCAATGGGCGCAGATACTCTATTACCGTCTGAGAATTGTCGTGATTCCGTCGGTGTGGCGTAAGTGGCCGTCTTTGTGGATGTTGTCTGGGGTTTTTGTCGGTTGGAGGATGGCAGTGTGATCCCTTCTGCCACGATGTGCTGGTCGGTATAGTTAGATCGAGTTTCTACTACCGCCTCCCTGGATATTAAAAGGTACACATCTTCTAATTTTAGGAATCCTCCTCGCTCCTCTCGCTGATATTCGACCTTCCTCCACTCCCGACGAAGTCGATGGTGGAGTCGTCCTATTATCTTTAATAGGACTGTAGGTGTATTCCCGTAATCAAGTTGTCCAATTGATCTTAAGGTAGTGATAGCGTTCTTAATCTCGTCAGCCAGTTTTAGTAAGTCGACGGGTTTAGTGATAGCCCCTCCCTTACAGAGTTCTTCTATTACTGACCTGGCCATACTCACTGTACCTCCGTATATCGAAGTCAAACGATCGTACGCTAGTTCGAAAGCGTCTGGTACACCGACGAAAGTCTCCGCCAAACGTTTAGGTTCTCCTGACAACGTTTGGAGCAAGTAATTGAACTTCTCTCGTGATGTAAAGGCGCACACGGCGATCTGGGATTCAATATAGTCTACGAAGGTATGCCAGTGTTTTGAGCTACCGGAGAACTTCGGTGGTTGTTGTACCGGCAATCCCTGTCTGGCTGCGAATTTCGCTATCTCCTCGGCAACGTTCAGAGTTTCGCGTCCTTGGTTGGTAACCTGGTTGATGTTCTCCCTTCTTGGCGCTTTTCCCTGATACGATGTGGGGTTTGAAGGTACCGGTCTTTGTGGTCCCTTCGGGTGTCTATTGTGTTCGAATTCGGAATTTCTCGAACTGTCGGTTTGAACTTCCTCCAGACGTTCCTCGATCTGAGCCAACTTATTGACAACTGGTCGCAGAATGTCGGCGAACTGTTGTGTACTAATTGCGTTCGTTGGTTGTAACGCCTTCTGTGTTGGTGTATTCTGTGGAGGATTGTCTGCAAAGGAGTTGTCTGAACGCTCGCGTTTATATTCGTCGGCCGCCCCTGTTCTAAATACCTCGCGTTTCGGGTAATCCGATTCGCTTGAAGTACTACTATCATCTGGATATGGTGGTCGACGTGCTCGCGTCCGTTGCGTCGTTCGAATTCTAACGGCTCGTTTCGGAACATCGTCCACTGATCTCCGTTGTTCGGTAGGCTCACAAGTCTTCCTCGAAGTCGTAGATTGCGATGTAAACTGGTTGAACGGTCGCGTCTCCACTGTTCTCCGTTGTTCGGTAGGCTCACAAGTCTTCCTCGAAGTCGTAGATTGCGACGTAAACTGAACTGGTGGTCGGACGACCGCGTTTGAATCCAAAGGCCTTGTAGGCCGAAATGTCATTGGGTAATCGTAGTGCGTAACGGGTTTAGGTGTCAAAGGTGGACTCACCTGTTTTGTCGTCAGTAGTGCAGGTCCGACTAATAAACTACTACGATCTGTAATCGGTGGGTTACTTACCTTGACTTTCGGAATAGGCGACGACGTTGCTCTTGGCGGTGTAAACTTGTCCGGAATAACAAACCTGTGTTCCGTCGCACCATGGATAGGAGAAATGTTACTACTACCCGCAATCGAAACAGGTTCCTTAGTCGTAACCGGTGCAAACATATGAGTTACCTGTGGGAATCGTTGACACAAGTCCTTTACTAATTGTCGTTCCCGTCCGGGTGCTCCTACGCTTCCTTCCTTCTTTCGTTCCTGAATTTGGCGATTTCTTACCTCTATCTGGTCCAAGTCATGTCCGTCTCGAGATCTCATCGATCGATCGCGGGCCTTTTGATCCAGATCTTCCTCGGCGTTCGCTAATTCTCTCGCCTTCTTCTCGAGTTCGAAATGAAGTTTAGCTGTCTTCTCTCGTTGTTCCGTTTGTCGTTGTTGCGCCTCAAACTCTGCTTGTCGTATAGCGGATTGAGCCTTTATTTGCCGTGTTTTCATTTCGGCCCGTGCTTCCGAAACTAACCTGTCTCGTTCTAATTCCGCCGCTGCCGCTGCCGCTTGTCGCTCTGACTCGGCCGCTGCCGCTGCCGCTGCCGCTTGTCGCTCTGACTCGGCCGCTGCCGCTGCCGCTTGTCGGGCAATGTCTCGCTCTAACCTTTCTACTTCGGCTGCTTCTAATTCAGCTTGTTCCTGTAGATGAGAGATTCTCGCTATATTCGCAACGCGTAGCTTCTCTTCCTCTACTGCTGCCTGCATCACTAGAAGTTGAGCTTGTTCCTCCATTTCTCGTCGTTGTCGGCAGAATTCTTGCTGTTGTCGAGCAACTTCTGACGTGACCATACTTCCCTCGCAGATTTCGCTACGAATACTTACCAGCGATTGATTTAGTATTCCCGGTGCCGATTCGATTTGTGCGAGTGAAGTTTCCCTCGTAGCCTCCGGCACGGTTTCCCAATCCCCGACGTCTTCGCCGCACATGCGCAAGTGATCCGTCAGGTGTTTCAATTGTCCATCCAGTCGGTACAGTTCCTGTTCTTCCTCGGGCTGTAATAATTCGTCCGAAACTGACTCACCTAACAACTGGTCCGCTTGTTCCTGTTGTATCTGTCTAATCGTCGACTTAAACTGAATCAGTTTCTCTCTAGTGATCATTAGTTTCTCAAGGATTCTAAGTTGAGTATCCATGTCCTGTCTCTGTCTAGCTAGATCTTGTAGGCCAACTAGATTATCTACGGACTTATATACTTTACTCTGTACTCTAACCTGGAGGGTGTAGAACTCGAATCGAGACATCGGAGCGGTCAACCCGTCTAATATGCGTTGGCCTTCTCCAATGCTCCTGGTTATATGCGCCATGTATCCTCCGACGCTTCTAACCACACTTTCTGTGCTTCCTGCTGAACTTACCATTTCCGTTTCCCTATATCTAGGTTGCGGAACAGTTAGAAAGTCCTCGGTCCTGCCGTCGCCTCGTACTACGGCATCCGGTACTCCCGTTGGATGTACTGGTGACGCACACGGTGTAGGTTCGGTAGGCTCGCGAGTCTTCCCCTGTTGTTCTTCCGCTGCTGACTTATCCGCGTCACATGAGTCATAGTCGGTTTGTGTATTCTTCGTATAGTCTTGTTTGTCACTCATTTCGGTAGTTGTAAGTCAAGTGAAGTGAGTGTCAAAGTATCGAGTTTACCGTATTTATATCTAAACGGTACTAATTACAGTCTTATAAAATTAGCCTACCGGCTGATTTTATAGCAGATGGATAAAATTAGCCTAAAACGGCCAATTTTACAGCAAATAAATGTCACGGAATAAGTATATAATAAAATTAGCCTAGCGGCCAATTTTACAACAAATAAATCGGATAACGATATGCGTTATCAAAAGGTAAATTAAATACAATAATACGGACTAATTCAGCAATGAACAAAGAAATCGTACGGAATGCATAAATACTTGAGACAGTGGAACCCACAATAATTTTTAACTAATACGGTAATGCCTAACTTATTTATGCAACTTTTCGAACTCACCCACTCCAATAATTCTCCAGAAAAACAGATTCCCAGATACAAACCGAACGTGAACCTTTCCGTTTTTAACGTTGCGGACGAAACGCGATTTTCTCAACCAAAGTTGTTGAGTTATCTATCTCCCAAACTTGCTAAACACGGTCTTGCTCCCGTTACAGTCTAGAAATGAGTTCTGAATCCTGAAAAAACAAAAGAGTTAGGTTTTACTTTTACGAAAAAATTTGTACCGGTACAATATGGTATTTAAACCCTTTTAAACACCGGTATTCAATTCCAAAAATATTTTACACGCGGTTCAAATCAAATTTTATTTCAAAAAATTAGCACTTAGCTAATCAAATATAAATTTTTACCTCAAAATACAAAATTTTCAAATAACTTTAGTCCTACCGAACCGTAGTTCAGTAAAACATATTCCTACTAAATTGGAGAGATACGCCTATTCCTACTATCGGAAGAGACGGTAACAATACCTGCAATATCCTACTGTAAAGTTTGTAAATCAAATCATAAATCCGACCTTCTCACCAAAACAGTAAACCCCAAGTAAGCGAATATATTGCAGTATCGATCTCTTTTAACCGGTGAGGCAGAAAACAGTCTACGAGCAGACAAACTTCGATAAAACAAAATCCCGCGCAGCGAATCCTAAAATCAGGCTGACTCACTGACGGACTAAGAGGCTCGTATACTTTGCCGCGGTGTGATTTATATGGTTGGGCAAAAGGACGCTAGCTAGGTATAGAGCAGATTTGGAGATGTCTAACTAGCGAGCAAAGTGCAGTAAGGACGAAAGTTAATTTTATATATTTCGAGGTGTAAATAAATTTTAACGCGCATGTGTTAATTCTGAACGGTCAAAGCAGTTTTGCTCCTTCACATATATAATTACTGGGTACGGTGTGCATTTTACGAATATTCTAATTTTATAACTTGTAGGTCCAATACTCACGAATGATAAGGTTCCTTCCCCTCTTGCGTATTTCCAGGACTCAAATTCAGGCATAAGGTTAATACTACGCCCAGAATTCGGCAATTTTAGGTACCAGGTCCCTGATACTAAGAAGAGATGTGTTAGTTTACTACTGTAGGCGTACGGGTACTAATAGCTATCCTGGCTCCTATCTAGAATTTTAGTCACCCAGGTAGTCCGGGTAACTTCCTATTAGGGCGTTGGCGGGGACACGGTAGATGTTAGTATCCCTGATAGCCTCAATTTATTTGCGCCTAGCGTAAACTGCCCTACCGCCTGAACGGTACAATCCCAATTCAGGTGAAAACACAGCAACCCCCCTAGCCTACAAGTTCTGATGTAACGGACACCGTTGTACGGCAAATAGTCGCACACACACCTGTACTTAGCAAGAGTTAAGCGTACAGTTTGCTGCACCCTAACCAATGTGTATGCCTTGTACCGGTGTGCCTACGTCCTATCTGCGTACTAGTATCTGCTCTCTCTCCCTCTCCCCCCGTAGGAATATGAAGGTCTACTGCGGTTTTCCCTGAATCAAGACAGTACAGTCCCTATGATGTAATTTTAGGCTTGCAGCGTGTCACTACGTCTACCTTTGATCTTTTGGTCTTACACTTAGGTAGCAAGGATCGAACGCTGTCTAACCTTTCAGGCGATGGGCGAATAACTCTAAGATGGTATTGCGGGTTGTCTCTCGTCTACATTCCCGTGATGTTCCCGTTCATTGCTGCGGCCCGATCTCTAGCCGGCCATCCTGTCCCTGAGTTTGTTCACCGTAGTGAAACCATAGTAAAACAGATAGAAAAGGGCTGAGATGTGACTAGTATTTCTGACTTTTATTACAAAAGATATAATAACTATTATACAATAAACAATGTAATCTGAAATAAGACAGAAAGTGAATGATGGCTTGAGTAGATTGAGAGATAACTAATGAACGAATCGCACCTTTATATACTAAATTTGTGCTGCAATCAATCGAGAAAATTCTCGATTGTTCTATGGGTTCTAACGAGGTTTTAAAGATAGCTTATTGGTCCAGCTAATATATAACTTGCACGACATTGGTTACAATCAAATAACTACAGCCTTATTGGTACAGACAAATGCAATTAATTTGTAGCGGTTAATTTAAATGAGTTGAAATTCTGCACAAAAAATAATTCGCACTTACTAGGATTCGAACTCGATACCTACTACACATATAATTTCCAACGCTCTACCAACTGAGCTACTGAACCACTTGATCGATAGATGCATAATAGATAGAACCAATACTAATGAGAACTCAAAGCAATCTTTACAAAGTTAATTCGAATAAAATAAAATTTTGAAAATCCACGGCATTTAGGGAATATAATTCTATACAAATAATGTTATAAAAATAACTTAGAACAAACGTTTTCTAATGTCTTATAATCGTTTAAAAACTACATGTCTAAAATCAACTAAACCGAAACGTTAAACCGACGTTCAATTTTAACATCAATTTTTAACGTTATTTTTAAACGTCTGACATTGGTTAAATTTAATCATGAAAAAAAATTACTAAACCCAAACGTTAAACAGACGTTGAATTTTAACATCAATTTTTAACGTTATTTTGAAACGTCTGACATTGGTTAAATTTAATCATGAACAAAAATGACTAAACACAAACGTTAAACAGACGTTGAATTTTAACATCAATTTTTAACGTTATTTTGAAACGTCTGACATTGGTTAAATTTAATCATGTACAAAAATCACTAAACCCAAACGTTAAACAAACGTTGAATTTTAACATAGATTTTTAACGTTACTTTGAAACGTCAGACATTGGTTAAATTTAATCATGAACATAAATCACTAAACCCAATATTAAACAAACGTTGAAATTTAACATCGATTTTTAATGTTAATTTAAAACGTCTGACATTGGTTGAAATAGAATCATTCTTGTATTAGAAAATTGTAATTTTATTTAGTCACGTTAATATTTATTGCACCAGGTCCCCGGGAATATAGTGTTGTAATTCAGTGTCATGCAACTATCACTCAAGTTGTACCTTGTGGTCTTACTTTTGTACCTGGGGGGGAGGGGGTGTGGTCTTACTTTTTTTCCCTGGGGGGGGGGGGGGGGGTCTTACTTTTGTACTAGGGGGTCTTACTTTTGTTTCAGGGGAGTCTTACTTTTGTACCAGGGGGGTCTTACTTTTATACTTGGCGGGGTCTTACTTTTTGTACCTGGAGGGGTCATACTTGGACTTACTTTTGTACCTGGGGGTCTTACACTACTTTTGTACCTAAGGGGGAGAGGTCTTACTTTTGTACCTGGAGGTCTTACTTTTGTTCCAGGGGAGTCTTACCTTTGTACCTGGGCCACGTGGGTCTTACGTTTGTACCTGGGGGGCCTTACGTTTGTACCAGGGGGTCTTACTTTTGTACCAGGGGGTCTTACTTTTGTACCTTGGGGGGGGGGGGTCTTACGTTTGTACCTGGGGGTCTTACTTTTGTACCTGGGGTGGGTCTTACGTTTGTACCTGGGGGCCTTACGTTTGTACCAGGGGGTCTTACTTTTGTACCAGGGGGATTTACTTTTGTACCTTGTTGGGGGGGGGGGGGGGTTGTACCAGGGCGGGGAAGGGGGGGTCTTACTTTTGTAGGGTCTTTGGTCTTAAGGTGTTGGGTCTTGGGTCTTAGGTCTTTATTTTGTACTCCCATAATATAACTAACTACTGTAACTGCAGGTCATTATTTTGTACTCCGATAATATAACTACTGTAACTGCAATATTAATTAGTTTACATGTTCTTCAATATATTATTGTGATGTGGATGTGCATTATTATTGAATTTATAACGATGCAATATTGAATATTTCTTTCAATTTTGGTATTATTTTTTTATACTGTAGTTTTGTTTATTTCTCATATTTTTGTTTATTGAAGTTTATTTAGTTAATACTGTATATAGTACAGTACGTTATGCCGATTTATATTACCGATATACCGTAAATTTAGCTTTGAATTATTTTTTATTCCGGGCAAAATTTGTTAAATAAGTTCATTTTCGACTGCCAATTATTTATATAAAAACGGCACTACGTTTATTCAGTGTGAGTGGCTAAATAAAATAAACACCATTCGTTACCATCGTTAAATTATTGGTGAGGTTTGATATACAGTGTAGTTATTACAAACAATAAATTGGTTTCATTCTACCCCCAGCGTCTGCAAAAAACGCAAGTCTAACGTTAAATGACGTCAGACTCTAAATAGTTATTAATTTCCTATAATTTAATTTTAAATTATCAATTAAATTGTTTGATAACTAATAAATTTAAATAATTTAATCAAATGATTTATCTAACGTAGAGGCCAAATAGGTATGTGATAGTATTTTATATAAATCTAAACAAATTTCTTAGCAATTGATCAAAAGTCATCATAATTCTTCTCAGAAATAATCCGATATTTATTTTGCCTAAATGCATTGAAGGTTCCACTCCTAAGGTGTAGTAGGTGTAGGGGCGTAGGCGTAGGCTGTGTAGGTTAGTGTTAGATCCCCCCCAGTCCCTTGCAGGTCCACCAAGTAACTACCGCTGTGGTCCATGAAGTAAATCTCAATTAAACATGATATTTTTTATGCTTTTGAATAACAAATAACGTATTAGTGACGTATTTTTTTAACGTATTATTGACGTATTTTTTTAACGTATTTATTTAACGTAGTAACCCCGGCCAATAATACGTTAATTTAACGTAATGGTACGTTCATAAATAACGTTCATAATATACGGCAGTTAACGTTATTTTCAGACATGAGTTAATTAGTATGATTTGAGTACAATTTATGTATATTTTTAACGTAGTAACCCCGGCCAATAATACGTTAATTTAACGTAAGGGCACGTTAAAAAATAACGTTGGAATGGTAGAATATTAACGTAAATTAACGTTAAATTAACGTCAAAATGTTTGCAGCAATAATTTATCAAAATATCCTCTGATTTTTTTCAAAAACCACATCGATTTTCATATTTATAACTTCTAATCCACTCCACAAGATAGAGAATCTTAAACGAAAGTCATAAGAACAGGTAACACTTTCATTTATAGAAGTAATCAGCTGTTCTTTGCTTCGTCTTTCCCCAGGAGATGGATGAATTTTGATAGCGTCGGAACACGCCCTTTTTGAGGCTCTCAGAGTGGAGAGATAAGTAGCCTATCTCCCTGTTAATATTGTTGTGTTCTAGAATATTTATTATAGTGTCATCGTATTGCTAATGTGGCTGCAGTTAAAGTTATTATGTAATGCAATAATTCACCTCCAATATCTCAGCTATTTCATGAACATAATGAAGTATTAAAGCCATGTTAAAATCCTTGGTGTTTTTCAGCAATAATTAATCAAAATATCCTTTGATTTTTTTCAAAAACCACAACGATTTTCATATTTATAACTTCTAACCCACTCTATGAGATAGCGAATCTTAAATGAAAGTCAAAAGAACAGGTAACACTTACATTTATAGAAGTAATCAGCTGTTATTTGCTTCGTCTTTCCCCTGGAGATGGTTGAATTTTGATTGTGTCAAAACACCCCTCCCTATCTGTGGCTGTCTGAGTGGAGAGATAAATAGCCTATCTCCATGTTAATATTGTTGTGTTCTAGAATATTTAGTATAGTTTCATCGTATTGCTAAAGTGGCTGGAGTTAAAGTTATTATGTAATGCAATAATTTACCTCAAATATCTCAGTTTTTTCATGAACATAATGAAGTATTAAAGCCATGTCAAAATCCTTGGGTTTTTTCAGCAATAATTTATCAAAATATCCTCAGATTTTTTACAAAAAACGACATCGTTTTTCATATTCATGACTTCTAACCCACTCCAAAAGATAAAGAATCTTAAATGAAAGTCAAAGGAGCAGGTAACACTTTCATTTATAGAAGTAATCAGCTGTTCTTTGCTTCGTCTTTCCCCAGGAGATGGATGAATTTTGATAGCGTCGGAACACGCCATTTTTGAGGCTCTCAGAGTGGAGAGATAAGTAGCCTATCACCCTGTTAATATTGTTGTGTTCTAGAATATTTATTATAGTTTCATCGTATTGCTAATGTGGCTGCAGTTAAAGTTATTATGTAATGCAATAATTCACCTCAAATATCTCAGTTTTTTCATGAACATAATGAAGTATTAAAGCCATGTTAAAATCCTTGGTGTTTTTCAGCAATAATTAATCAAAATATCCTTCGATTTTTTTCAAAAACCACATCGATTTTTATATTTATAACTTCTAACCCACTCAATGAGATAGCGAATCTTAAATGAAAGTCAAAAGAACAGGTAACACTTACATTTATAGAAGTAATCAGCTGTTCTTTGCTTCGTCTTTCCCCTGGAGATGGATTAATTTTGATTGCGTCGGAACACCCCCTTTTTGAGGCTGTCAGAGTGAAGAGATGAGTAGCCTATCTCCCTGTTAATATTGTTGTGTTCTAGAATATTTATTATAGTTTCATCGTATTGCCAAAGAGACTGGAGCTGAAGTTAATATATAATGCAACAATTCACCTCAAGTATCTCAGCTATTTCATGAACATAATGAAGTATTAAAGCCATGTCAAAATCCTTGGTGTTTTTCAGCAATAATTAATCAAAATATCCTTTGATTTTTTTCAAAAACCACGTCGATTTTCATATTTATAACTTCTAACCCACTCCATGAGATAGCGAATCTTAAATGAAAGTCAAAAGAACAGGTAACACTTACATTTATAGAAGTAATCAGCTGTTCTTTGCTTCGTCTTTCCCCTGGAGATGGATGAAATTTGATTGCGTAGGAACACACCGTTTTTGAGGCTCTCAGAGTGAAGAGATAAGTAGCCTATCTCCCTGTTAATATTGTTGTGTTCTAGAATATTTATTATAGTTTCATCGTATTGCTAAAGTGGCTGGAGTTAAAGTTATTATGTAATGCAATAATTCACCTCAAATATCTCAGTTTTTTCATGAACATAATGAAGTATTAAAGCCATGTCAAATTCCTTGGGGTTCTCAGAATGAAGAGATAAGTAGCCTATCTCCATGTTATTATTGTTGTGGACTAGAATTTTTATTATAGTTTCATCGTATTGCTAATGTGGCTAGAGTTAAAGTTATTATGTAATGCAATAATTCACTTCAAATATCTCAGTTTTTTCATGAATATAATGAGTATTAAAGCCATGTCAAAATCCTTGGGGTTTTTCAGCAATAATTTATCAAAATATCCTCTGATTTTTTTCAAAAACCTCATCGATTTTCATATTTATAACTTATAATCCACTCCACGAGATAGAGAATCTTAAATGAAAGTCATAAGAACAGGTAACACTTTCCTTTATAGAAGTAATCAGCTGTTATTTGCTTCGTCTTTCCCCAGGAGATGGATGAATTTTGATTGCGTCAAAACACCCCTCCCTATCTGTGGCTGTCTGAGTGGAGAGATAAATAGCCTATCTCCATGTTAATATTGTTGTGTTCTAGAATATTTAGTATAGTTTCATCGTATTGCTAAAGTGGCTGGAGTTAAAGTTATTATGTAATGCAATAATTTACCTCAAATATCTCAGTTTTTTCATGAACATAATGAAGTATTAAAGCCATGTCAAAATCCTTGGGTTTTTTCAGCAATAATTTATCAAAATATCCTCAGATTTTTTACAAAAAACGACATCGTTTTTCATATTCATGACTTCTAACCCACTCCAAAAGATAAAGAATCTTAAATGAAAGTCAAAGGAGCAGGTAACACTTTCATTTATAGAAGTAATCAGCTGTTCTTTGCTTCGTCTTTCCCCAGGAGATGGATGAATTTTGATAGCGTCGGAACACGCCATTTTTGAGGCTCTCAGAGTGGAGAGATAAGTAGCCTATCACCCTGTTAATATTGTTGTGTTCTAGAATATTTATTATAGTTTCATCGTATTGCTAATGTGGCTGCAGTTAAAGTTATTATGTAATGCAATAATTCACCTCAAATATCTCAGTTTTTTCATGAACATAATGAAGTATTAAAGCCATGTTAAAATCCTTGGTGTTTTTCAGCAATAATTAATCAAAATATCCTTCGATTTTTTTCAAAAACCACATCGATTTTTATATTTATAACTTCTAACCCACTCAATGAGATAGCGAATCTTAAATGAAAGTCAAAAGAACAGGTAACACTTACATTTATAGAAGTAATCAGCTGTTCTTTGCTTCGTCTTTCCCCTGGAGATGGATTAATTTTGATTGCGTCGGAACACCCCCTTTTTGAGGCTGTCAGAGTGAAGAGATGAGTAGCCTATCTCCCTGTTAATATTGTTGTGTTCTAGAATATTTATTATAGTTTCATCGTATTGCCAAAGAGACTGGAGCTGAAGTTAATATATAATGCAACAATTCACCTCAAGTATCTCAGCTATTTCATGAACATAATGAAGTATTAAAGCCATGTCAAAATCCTTGGTGTTTTTCAGCAATAATTAATCAAAATATCCTTTGATTTTTTTCAAAAACCACGTCGATTTTCATATTTATAACTTCTAACCCACTCCATGAGATAGCGAATCTTAAATGAAAGTCAAAAGAACAGGTAACACTTACATTTATAGAAGTAATCAGCTGTTCTTTGCTTCGTCTTTCCCCTGGAGATGGATGAAATTTGATTGCGTAGGAACACACCGTTTTTGAGGCTCTCAGAGTGAAGAGATAAGTAGCCTATCTCCCTGTTAATATTGTTGTGTTCTAGAATATTTATTATAGTTTCATCGTATTGCTAAAGTGGCTGGAGTTAAAGTTATTATGTAATGCAATAATTCACCTCAAATATCTCAGTTTTTTCATGAACATAATGAAGTATTAAAGCCATGTCAAATTCCTTGGGGTTCTCAGAATGAAGAGATAAGTAGCCTATCTCCATGTTAATATTGTTGTGGACTAGAATTTTTATTATAGTTTCATCGTATTGCTAATGTGGCTAGAGTTAAAGTTATTATGTAATGCAATAATTCACTTCAAATATCTCAGTTTTTTCATGAATATAATGAGTATTAAAGCCATGTCAAAATCCTTGGGGTTTTTCAGCAATAATTTATCAAAATATCCTCTGATTTTTTTCAAAAACCTCATCGATTTTCATATTTATAACTTATAATCCACTCCACGAGATAGAGAATCTTAAACGAAAGTCATAAGAACAGGTAACACTTTCCTTTATAGAAGTAATCAGCTGTTATTTGCTTCGTCTTTCCCCAGGAGATGGATGAATTTTGATTGCGTCGGAACACCCCCTTTTTGAGGCTCTCAGAATGAAGAGATAAGTAGCCTATCTCCCTGTTAATATTGTTGTGTTCTAGAATTTTTATTATAGTTTCATCGTATTGCCAAAGCGGCTGGAGCCAAAGTTAATATGTAACGCAATAATTAACCTCAAATATCTCAGCTATTTCATGAATATAATGAGTATTAAAGCCATGTCAAAATACTTGGGGTTTTTCAGCAATAATTTATCAAAATATCCTCTGATTTTTTTCAAAAACCACATCGATTTTCATATTTATAACTTCTAATCCACTCCACAAGATAGAGAATCTTAAACGAAAGTCATAAGAACAGGTAACACTTTCATTTATAGAAGTAATCAGCTGTTCTTTGCTTCGTCTATCCCCAGGAGATGGATGAATTTTGATAGCGTCGGAACACGCCCTTTTTGAGGCTCTCAGAGTGGAGAGATAAGTAGCCTATCTCCCTGTTAATATTGTTGTGTTCTAGAATATTTATTATAGTCTCATCGTATTGCTAATGTGGCTGCAGTTAAAGTTATTATGTAATGCAATAATTCACCTCCAATATCTCAGCTATTTCATGAACATAATGAAGTATTAAAGCCTTGTTAAAATCCTTGGTGTTTTTCAGCAATAATTAATCAAAATATCCTTTGATTTTTTTCAAAAACCACAACGATTTTCATATTTATAACTTCTAACCCACTCTATGAGATAGCGAATCTTAAATGAAAGTCAAAAGAACAGGTAACACTTACATTTATAGAAGTAATCAGCTGTTATTTGCTTCGTCTTTCCCCTGGAGGTGGTTGAATTTTGATTGTGTCAAAACACCCCTCCCTATCTGTGGCTGTCTGAGTGGAGAGATAAATAGCCTATCTCCATGTTAATATTGTTGTGTTCTAGAATATTTAGTATAGTTTCATCGTATTGCTAAAGTGGCTGGAGTTAAAGTTATTATGTAATGCAATAATTTACCTCAAATATCTCAGTTTTTTCATGAACATAATGAAGTATTAAAGCCATGTCAAAATCCTTGGGTTTTTTCAGCAATAATTTATCAAAATATCCTCAGATTTTTTACAAAAAACGACATCGTTTTTCATATTCATGACTTCTAACCCACTCCAAAAGATAAAGAATCTTAAATGAAAGTCAAAGGAGCAGGTAACACTTTCATTTATAGAAGTAATCAGCTGTTCTTTGCTTCGTCTTTCCCCAGGAGATGGATGAATTTTGATAGCGTCGGAACACGCCCTTTTTGAGGCTCTCAGAGTGGAGAGATAAGTAGCCTATCACCCTGTTAATATTGTTGTGTTCTAGAATATTTATTATAGTTTCATCGTATTGCTAATGTGGCTGCAGTTAAAGTTATTATGTAATGCAATAATTCACCTCAAATATCTCAGTTTTTTCATGAACATAATGAAGTATTAAAGCCATGTTAAAATCCTTGGTGCTTTTCAGCAATAATTAATCAAAATATCCTTCGATTTTTTTCAAAAACCACATCGATTTTTATATTTATAACTTCTAACCCACTCAATGAGATAGCGAATCTTAAATGAAAGTCAAAAGAACAGGTAACACTTACATTTATAGAAGTAATCAGCTGTTCTTTGCTTCGTCTTTCCCCTGGAGATGGATTAATTTTGATTGCGTCGGAACACCCCCTTTTTGAGGCTGTCAGAGTGAAGAGATGAGTAGCCTATCTCCCTGTTAATATTGTTGTGTTCTAGAATATTTATTATAGTTTCATCGTATTGCCAAAGAGACTGGAGCTGAAGTTAATATATAATGCAACAATTCACCTCAAGTATCTCAGCTATTTCATGAACATAATGAAGTATTAAAGCCATGTCAAAATCCTTGGTGTTTTTCAGCAATAATTAATCAAAATATCCTTTGATTTTTTTCAAAAACCACGTCGATTTTCATATTTATAACTTCTAACCCACTCCATGAGATAGCGAATCTTAAATGAAAGTCAAAAGAACAGGTAACACTTACATTTATAGAAGTAATCAGCTGTTCTTTGCTTCGTCTTTCCCCTGGAGATGGATGAAATTTGATTGCGTAGGAACACACCGTTTTTGAGGCTCTCAGAGTGAAGAGATAATTAGCCTATCTCCCTGTTAATATTGTTGTGTTCTAGAATATTTATTATAGTTTCATCGTATTGCTAAAGTGGCTGGAGTTAAAGTTATTATGTAATGCAATAATTCACCTCAAATATCTCAGTTTTTTCATGAACATAATGAAGTATTAAAGCCATGTCAAATTCCTTGGGGTTCTCAGAATGAAGAGATAAGTAGCCTATCTCCATGTTAATATTGTTGTGGACTAGAATTTTTATTATAGTTTCATCGTATTGCTAATGTGGCTAGAGTTAAAGTTATTATGTAATGCAATAATTCACTTCAAATATCTCAGTTTTTTCATGAATATAATGAGTATTAAAGCCATGTCAAAATCCTTGGGGTTTTTCAGCAATAATTTATCAAGATATCCTCTGATTTTTTTCAAAAACCTCATTGATTTTCATATTTATAACTTATAATCCACTCCACGAGATAGGGGCCGTCCAAGTATGACGTCAGCACTTTAGGGGGGGGGAGGGGGGTTGGGAAAATCTGATGACGTGCTGATGAGGGGAGGGGAGGGGGTCAGCCAAAATCTGACGTCAGCATGTTCATTTATAGGCGCCAGAAGAGATTTAGCAGAAGAGTAAATAGCTTGCCTATTTTAATTGTTCGAAGCCCCCGAAGGCCCGTAGCACGACCTACTGTTTCAGTTACCAGTCACCATGTTTCAGTGATTAGGACGTGTGCTACTGTGGTACTGAGGTACTGGGGTTCGCCTGAAAATGAAACATTAATCCTAAGCTAATGATTGTTAAAGACTGCAGTATTGGCAGATTGGTTCATTTAGGCCTATTATTAGCTTGTTTGTTTATTATCATTCATAAACTGCTGTCGCATCAGGTAGAAGTATGTAAACGATAGGCTATCCTACTACAACTCTATACCTTCCTATAGATAAGCTATGTAACAACAGCCAGCCCCCGTGCACCCCCCCTCCAATGCAATATAATACCTTTATCCTGCTGATAATAGTTTATTACAAATTTTTTTTTAATCTGATTTAGGGTGGGGGGGGGGGGGGGGGGGGTGTCAACGTCTATCTGATGACATCTGATTTAGGGGAGGGAGGGGGTCAAAATTTTGAGGAAAAGTGCAGACGTCATACTTGGACGGCCCCATAGAGAATCTTAAACGAAAGTCATAAGAACAGGTAACACTTTCCTTTATAGAAGTAATCAGCTGTTATTTGCTTCGTCTTTCCCCAGGAGATGGATGAATTTTGATTGCGTCGGAACACCCCCTTTTTGAGGCTCTCAGAATGAAGAGATAAGTAGCCTATCTCCCTGTTAATATTGTTGTGGTCTAGAATTTTTATTATAGTTTCATCGTATTGCCAAAGCGGCTGGAGCCAAAGTTAATATGTAACGCAATAATTAACCTCAAATATCTCAGCTATTTCATGAATATAATGAGTATTAAAGCCATGTCAAAATACTTGGGGTTTTTCAGCAATAATTTATCAAAATATCCTCTGATTTTTTTCAAAAACCACATCGATTTTCATATTTATAACTTCTAATCCACTCCACAAGATAGAGAATCTTAAACGAAAGTCATAAGAACAGGTAACACTTTCATTTATAGAAGTAATCAGCTGTTCTTTGCTTCGTCTTTCCCCAGGAGATGGATGAATTTTGATAGCGTCGGAACACGCCCTTTTTGAGGCTCTCAGAGTGGAGAGATAAGTAGCCTATCTCCCTGTTAATATTGTTGTGTTCTAGAATATTTATTATAGTTTCATCGTATTGCTAATGTGGCTGCAGTTAAAGTTATTATGTAATGCAATAATTCACCTCCAATATCTCAGCTATTTCATGAACATAATGAAGTATTAAAGCCATGTTAAAATCCTTGGTGTTTTTCAGCAATAATTAATCAAAATATCCTTTGATTTTTTTCAAAAACCACAACGATTTTCATATTTATAACTTCTAACCCACTCTATGAGATAGCGAATCTTAAATGAAAGTCAAAAGAACAGGTAACACTTACATTTATAGAAGTAATCAGCTGTTATTTGCTTCGTCTTTCCCCTGGAGATGGTTGAATTTTGATTGTGTCAAAACACCCCTCCCTATCTGTGGCTGTCTGAGTGGAGAGATAAATAGCCTATCTCCATGTTAATATTGTTGTGTTCTAGAATATTTAGTATAGTTTCATCGTATTGCTAAAGTGGCTGGAGTTAAAGTTATTATGTAATGCAATAATTTACCTCAAATATCTCAGTTTTTTCATGAACATAATGAAGTATTAAAGCCATGTCAAAATCCTTGGGTTTTTTCAGCAATAATTTATCAAAATATCCTCAGATTTTTTACAAAAAACGACATCGTTTTTCATATTCATGACTTCTAACCCACTCCAAAAGATAAAGAATCTTAAATGAAAGTCAAAGGAGCAGGTAACACTTTCATTTATAGAAGTAATCAGCTGTTCTTTGCTTCGTCTTTCCCCAGGAGATGGATGAATTTTGATAGCGTCGGAACACGCCCTTTTTGAGGCTCTCAGAGTGGAGAGATAAGTAGCCTATCACCCTGTTAATATTGTTGTGTTCTAGAATATTTATTATAGTTTCATCGTATTGCTAATGTGGCTGCAGTTAAAGTTATTATGTAATGCAATAATTCACCTCAAATATCTCAGTTTTTTCATGAACATAATGAAGTATTAAAGCCATGTTAAAATCCTTGGTGTTTTTCAGCAATAATTAATCAAAATATCCTTCGATTTTTTTCAAAAACCACATCGATTTTTATATTTATAACTTCTAACCCACTCAATGAGATAGCGAATCTTAAATGAAAGTCAAAAGAACAGGTAACACTTACATTTATAGAAGTAATCAGCTGTTCTTTGCTTCGTCTTTCCCCTGGAGATGGATTAATTTTGATTGCGTCGGAACACCCCCTTTTTGAGGCTGTCAGAGTGAAGAGATGAGTAGCCTATCTCCCTGTTAATATTGTTGTGTTCTAGAATATTTATTATAGTTTCATCGTATTGCCAAAGAGACTGGAGCTGAAGTTAATATATAATGCAACAATTCACCTCAAGTATCTCAGCTATTTCATGAACATAATGAAGTATTAAAGCCATGTCAAAATCCTTGGTGTTTTTCAGCAATAATTAATCAAAATATCCTTTGATTTTTTTCAAAAACCACGTCGATTTTCATATTTATAACTTCTAACCCACTCCATGAGATAGCGAATCTTAAATGAAAGTCAAAAGAACAGGTAACACTTACATTTATAGAAGTAATCAGCTGTTCTTTGCTTCGTCTTTCCCCTGGAGATGGATGAAATTTGATTGCGTAGGAACACACCGTTTTTGAGGCTCTCAGAGTGAAGAGATAAGTAGCCTATCTCCCTGTTAATATTGTTGTGTTCTAGAATATTTATTATAGTTTCATCGTATTGCTAAAGTGGCTGGAGTTAAAGTTATTATGTAATGCAATAATTCACCTCAAATATCTCAGTTTTTTCATGAACATAATGAAGTATTAAAGCCATGTCAAATTCCTTGGGGTTCTCAGAATGAAGAGATAAGTAGCCTATCTCCATGTTAATATTGTTGTGGACTAGAATTTTTATTATAGTTTCATCGTATTGCTAATGTGGCTAGAGTTAAAGTTATTATGTAATGCAATAATTCACTTCAAATATCTCAGTTTTTTCATGAATATAATGAGTATTAAAGCCATGTCAAAATCCTTGGGGTTTTTCAGCAATAATTTATCAAAATATCCTCTGATTTTTTTCAAAAACCGACATCGATTTTCATATTCATGACTTCTAACCCACTCCACGAGATAGAGAATCTTAAACGAAAGTCAAAAGAACAGGTAACACTTTCCTTTATAGAAGTAATCAGCTGTTATTTGCTTCGTCTTTCCCCAGGAGATGGATGAATTTTGATTGCGTCGGAACACCCCCTTTTTGAGGCTCTCAGAATGAAGAGATAAGTAGCCTATCTCCCTGTTAATATTGTTGTGGTCTAGAATTTTTATTATAGTTTCATCGTATTGCCAAAGCGGCTGGAGCCAAAGTTAATATGTAACGCAATAATTCACCTCAAATATCTCAGCTATTTCATGAATATAATGAGTATTAAAGCCATGTCAAAATCCTTGGGGTTTTTCAGCAATAATTTATCAAAATATCCTCTGATTTTTTTCAAAAACCACATCGATTTTCATATTTATAACTTCTAATCCACTCCACAAGATAGAGAATCTTAAACGAAAGTCAAAAGAACAGGTAACACTTTCATTTATAGAAGTAATCAGCTGTTCTTTGCTTCGTCTATCCCCAGGAGATGGATGAATTTTGATAGCGTCGGAACACGCCCTTTTTGAGGCTCTCAGAGTGGAGAGATAAGTAGCCTATCTCCCTGTTAATATTGTTGTGGACTAGAATATTTATTATAGTTTCATCGTATTGCTAATGTGGCTAGAGTTAAAGTTATTATGTAATGCAATAATTCACTTCAAATATCTCAGTTTTTTCATGAATATAATGAGTATTAAAGCCATGTCAAAATCCTTGGGGTTTTTCAGCAATAATTTATCAAAATATCCTCTGATTTTTTTCAAAAACCTCATCGATTTTCATATTTATAACTTATAATCCACTCCACGAGATAGAGAATCTTAAACGAAAGTCATAAGAACAGGTAACACTTTCCTTTATAGAAGTAATCAGCTGTTATTTGCTTCGTCTTTCCCCAGGAGATGGATGAATTTTGATTGCGTCGGAACACCCCCTTTTTGAGGCTCTCAGAATGAAGAGATAAGTAGCCTATCTCCCTGTTAATATTGTTGTGGTCTAGAATTTTTATTATAGTTTCATCGTATTGCCAAAGCGGCTGGAGCCAAAGTTAATATGTAACGCAATAATTAACCTCAAATATCTCAGCTATTTCATGAATATAATGAGTATTAAAGCCATGTCAAAATACTTGGGGTTTTTCAGCAATAATTTATCAAAATATCCTCTGATTTTTTTCAAAAACCACATCGATTTTCATATTTATAACTTCTAATCCACTCCACAAGATAGAGAATCTTAAACGAAAGTCATAAGAACAGGTAACACTTTCATTTATAGAAGTAATCAGCTGTTCTTTGCTTCGTCTATCCCCAGGAGATGGATGAATTTTGATAGCGTCGGAACACGCCCTTTTTGAGGCTCTCAGAGTGGAGAGATAAGTAGCCTATCTCCCTGTTAATATTGTTGTGTTCTAGAATATTTATTATAGTTTCATCGTATTGCTAATGTGGCTGCAGTTAAAGTTATTATGTAATGCAATAATTCACCTCCAATATCTCAGCTATTTCATGAACATAATGAAGTATTAAAGCCATGTTAAAATCCTTGGTGTTTTTCAGCAATAATTAATCAAAATATCCTTTGATTTTTTTCAAAAACCACAACGATTTTCATATTTATAACTTCTAACCCACTCTATGAGATAGCGAATCTTAAATGAAAGTCAAAAGAACAGGTAACACTTACATTTATAGAAGTAATCAGCTGTTATTTGCTTCGTCTTTCCCCTGGAGGTGGTTGAATTTTGATTGTGTCAAAACACCCCTCCCTATCTGTGGCTGTCTGAGTGGAGAGATAAATAGCCTATCTCCATGTTAATATTGTTGTGTTCTAGAATATTTAGTATAGTTTCATCGTATTGCTAAAGTGGCTGGAGTTAAAGTTATTATGTAATGCAATAATTTACCTCAAATATCTCAGTTTTTTCATGAACATAATGAAGTATTAAAGCCATGTCAAAATCCTTGGGTTTTTTCAGCAATAATTTATCAAAATATCCTCAGATTTTTTACAAAAAACGACATCGTTTTTCATATTCATGACTTCTAACCCACTCCAAAAGATAAAGAATCTTAAATGAAAGTCAAAGGAGCAGGTAACACTTTCATTTATAGAAGTAATCAGCTGTTCTTTGCTTCGTCTTTCCCCAGGAGATGGATGAATTTTGATAGCGTCGGAACACGCCCTTTTTGAGGCTCTCAGAGTGGAGAGATAAGTAGCCTATCACCCTGTTAATATTGTTGTGTTCTAGAATATTTATTATAGTTTCATCGTATTGCTAATGTGGCTGCAGTTAAAGTTATTATGTAATGCAATAATTCACCTCAAATATCTCAGTTTTTTCATGAACATAATGAAGTATTAAAGCCATGTTAAAATCCTTGGTGTTTTTCAGCAATAATTAATCAAAATATCCTTCGATTTTTTTCAAAAACCACATCGATTTTTATATTTATAACTTCTAACCCACTCAATGAGATAGCGAATCTTAAATGAAAGTCAAAAGAACAGGTAACACTTACATTTATAGAAGTAATCAGCTGTTCTTTGCTTCGTCTTTCCCCTGGAGATGGATTAATTTTGATTGCGTCGGAACACCCCCTTTTTGAGGCTGTCAGAGTGAAGAGATGAGTAGCCTATCTCCCTGTTAATATTGTTGTGTTCTAGAATATTTATTATAGTTTCATCGTATTGCCAAAGAGACTGGAGCTGAAGTTAATATATAATGCAACAATTCACCTCAAGTATCTCAGCTATTTCATGAACATAATGAAGTATTAAAGCCATGTCAAAATCCTTGGTGTTTTTCAGCAATAATTAATCAAAATATCCTTTGATTTTTTTCAAAAACCACGTCGATTTTCATATTTATAACTTCTAACCCACTCCATGAGATAGCGAATCTTAAATGAAAGTCAAAAGAACAGGTAACACTTACATTTATAGAAGTAATCAGCTGTTCTTTGCTTCGTCTTTCCCCTGGAGATGGATGAAATTTGATTGCGTAGGAACACCCCGTTTTTGAGGCTCTCAGAGTGAAGAGATAAGTAGCCTATCTCCCTGTTAATATTGTTGTGTTCTAGAATATTTATTATAGTTTCATCGTATTGCTAAAGTGGCTGGAGTTAAAGTTATTATGTAATGCAATAATTCACCTCAAATATCTCAGTTTTTTCATGAACATAATGAAGTATTAAAGCCATGTCAAATTCCTTGGGGTTCTCAGAATGAAGAGATAAGTAGCCTATCTCCATGTTAATATTGTTGTGGACTAGAATTTTTATTATAGTTTCATCGTATTGCTAATGTGGCTAGAGTTAAAGTTATTATGTAATGCAATAATTCACTTCAAATATCTCAGTTTTTTCATGAATATAATGAGTATTAAAGCCATGTCAAAATCCTTGGGGTTTTTCAGCAATAATTTATCAAAATATCCTCTGATTTTTTTCAAAAACCTCATCGATTTTCATATTTATAACTTATAATCCACTCCACGAGATAGAGAATCTTAAACGAAAGTCATAAGAACAGGTAACACTTTCCTTTATAGAAGTAATCAGCTGTTATTTGCTTCGTCTTTCCCGCTGGAGATGGATGAATTTTGATTGCGTCGGAACACCCCCTTTTTGAGGCTCTCAGAATGAAGAGATAAGTAGCCTATCTCCCTGTTAATATTGTTGTGGTCTAGAATTTTTATTATAGTTTCATCGTATTGCCAAAGCGGCTGGAGCCAAAGTTAATATGTAACGCAATAATTAACCTCAAATATTTCAGCTATTTCATGAATATAATGAGTATTAAAGCCATGTCAAAATACTTGGGGTTTTTCAGCAATAATTTATCAAAATATCCTCTGATTTTTTTCAAAAACCACATCGATTTTCATATTTATAACTTCTAATCCACTCCACAAGATAGAGAATCTTAAACGAAAGTCATAAGAACAGGTAACACTTTCATTTATAGAAGTAATCAGCTGTTCTTTGCTTCGTCTTTCCCCAGGAGATGGATGAATTTTGATAGCGTCGGAACACGCCCTTTTTGAGGCTCTCAGAGTGGAGAGATAAGTAGCCTATCTCCCTGTTAATATTGTTGTGTTCTAGAATATTTATTATAGTTTCATCGTATTGCTAATGTGGCTGCAGTTAAAGTTATTATGTAATGCAATAATTCACCTCCAATATCTCAGCTATTTCATGAACATAATGAAGTATTAAAGCCATGTTAAAATCCTTGGTGTTTTTCAGCAATAATTAATCAAAATATCCTTTGATTTTTTTCAAAAACCACAACGATTTTCATATTTATAACTTCTAACCCACTCTATGAGATAGCGAATCTTAAATGAAAGTCAAAAGAACAGGTAACACTTACATTTATAGAAGTAATCAGCTGTTATTTGCTTCGTCTTTCCCCTGGAGATGGTTGAATTTTGATTGTGTCAAAACACCCCTCCCTATCTGTGGCTGTCTGAGTGGAGAGATAAATAGCCTATCTCCATGTTAATATTGTTGTGTTCTAGAATATTTAGTATAGTTTCATCGTATTGCTAAAGTGGCTGGAGTTAAAGTTATTATGTAATGCAATAATTTACCTCAAATATCTCAGTTTTTTCATGAACATAATGAAGTATTAAAGCCATGTCAAAATCCTTGGGTTTTTTCAGCAATAATTTATCAAAATATCCTCAGATTTTTTACAAAAAACGACATCGTTTTTCATATTCATGACTTCTAACCCACTCCAAAAGATAAAGAATCTTAAATGAAAGTCAAAGGAGCAGGTAACACTTTCATTTATAGAAGTAATCAGCTGTTCTTTGCTTCGTCTTTCCCCAGGAGATGGATGAATTTTGATAGCGTCGGAACACGCCCTTTTTGAGGCTCTCAGAGTGGAGAGATAAGTAGCCTATCACCCTGTTAATATTGTTGTGTTCTAGAATATTTATTATAGTTTCATCGTATTGCTAATGTGGCTGCAGTTAAAGTTATTATGTAATGCAATAATTCACCTCAAATATCTCAGTTTTTTCATGAACATAATGAAGTATTAAAGCCATGTTAAAATCCTTGGTGTTTTTCAGCAATAATTAATCAAAATATCCTTCGATTTTTTTCAAAAACCACATCGATTTTTATATTTATAACTTCTAACCCACTCAATGAGATAGCGAATCTTAAATGAAAGTCAAAAGAACAGGTAACACTTACATTTATAGAAGTAATCAGCTGTTCTTTGCTTCGTCTTTCCCCTGGAGATGGATTAATTTTGATTGCGTCGGAACACCCCCTTTTTGAGGCTGTCAGAGTGAAGAGATGAGTAGCCTATCTCCCTGTTAATATTGTTGTGTTCTAGAATATTTATTATAGTTTCATCGTATTGCCAAAGAGACTGGAGCTGAAGTTAATATATAATGCAACAATTCACCTCAAGTATCTCAGCTATTTCATGAACATAATGAAGTATTAAAGCCATGTCAAAATCCTTGGGGTTTTTCAGCAATAATTTATCAAAATATCCTCAGATTTTTTACAAAAAACGACATCGATTTTCATATTCATGATTTCTAACCCACTCCACAAGATAAACAATCTTAAATGAAAGTCAAAAGAACAGGTAACACTTACATTTATAGAAGTAATCAGCTATTCTTTGCTTCGTCTTTCCCCTGGAGATGGATGAATTTTGATTGCGTCGGAACACCCCCTTTTTGAAGCATCAGAGTGGAGAGATAAGTAGCCTATCTCCCTGTTAATATTGTTGTGTTCTAGAATATTTATTATAGTTTCATCGTATTGCCAAAGCGGCTGGAGCCAAAGTTAATATGTAACGCAATAATTCACCTCAAATATCTCAGTTTTTTCATGAACATAATGAAGTATTAAAGCCATGTCAAATTCCTTGGGGTTCTCAGAATGAAGAGATAAGTAGCCTATCTCCATGTTAATATTGTTGTGGACTAGAATTTTTATTATAGTTTCATCGTATTGCTAATGTGGCTAGAGTTAAAGTTATTATGTAATGCAATAATTCACTTCAAATATCTCAGTTTTTTCATGAATATAATGAGTATTAAAGCCATGTCAAAATCCTTGGGGTTTTTCAGCAATAATTTATCAAAATATCCTCTGATTTTTTTCAAAAACCTCATCGATTTTCATATTTATAACTTATAATCCACTCCACGAGATAGAGAATCTTAAACGAAAGTCATAAGAACAGGTAACACTTTCCTTTATAGAAGTAATCAGCTGTTATTTGCTTCGTCTTTCCCCAGGAGATGGATGAATTTTGATTGCGTCGGAACACCCCCTTTTTGAGGCTTTCAGAATGAAGAGATAAGTAGCCTATCTCCCTGTTAATATTGTTGTGGTCTAGAATTTTTATTATAGTTTCATCGTATTGCCAAAGCGGCTGGAGCCAAAGTTAATATGTAACGCAATAATTAACCTCAAATATCTCAGCTATTTCATGAATATAATGAGTATTAAAGCCATGTCAAAATACTTGGGGTTTTTCAGCAATAATTTATCAAAATATCCTCTGATTTTTTTCAAAAACCACATCGATTTTCATATTTATAACTTCTAATCCACTCCACAAGATAGAGAATCTTAAACGAAAGTCATAAGAACAGGTAACACTTTCATTTATAGAAGTAATCAGCTGTTCTTTGCTTCGTCTTTCCCCAGGAGATGGATGAATTTTGATAGCGTCGGAACACGCCCTTTTTGAGGCTCTCAGAGTGGAGAGATAAGTAGCCTATCACCCTGTTAATATTGTTGTGTTCTAGAATATTTAGTATAGTTTCATCGTATTGCTAAAGTGGCTGGAGTTAAAGTTATTATGTAATGCAATAATTTACCTCAAATATCTCAGTTTTTTCATGAACATAATGAAGTATTAAAGCCATGTCAAAATCCTTGGGTTTTTTCAGCAATAATTTATCAAAATATCCTCAGATTTTTTACAAAAAACGACATCGTTTTTCATATTCATGACTTCTAACCCACTCCAAAAGATAAAGAATCTTAAATGAAAGTCAAAGGAGCAGGTAACACTTTCATTTATAGAAGTAATCAGCTGTTCTTTGCTTCGTCTTTCCCCAGGAGATGGATGAATTTTGATAGCGTCGGAACACGCCCTTTTTGAGGCTCTCAGAGTGGAGAGATAAGTAGCCTATCACCCTGTTAATATTGTTGTGTTCTAGAATATTTATTATAGTTTCATCGTATTGCTAATGTGGCTGCAGTTAAAGTTATTATGTAATGCAATAATTCACCTCAAATATCTCAGTTTTTTCATGAACATAATGAAGTATTAAAGCCATGTTAAAATCCTTGGTGTTTTTCAGCAATAATTAATCAAAATATCCTTCGATTTTTTTCAAAAACCACATCGATTTTTATATTTATAACTTCTAACCCACTCAATGAGATAGCGAATCTTAAATGAAAGTCAAAAGAACAGGTAACACTTACATTTATAGAAGTAATCAGCTGTTCTTTGCTTCGTCTTTCCCCTGGAGATGGATTAATTTTGATTGCGTCGGAACACCCCCTTTTTGAGGCTGTCAGAGTGAAGAGATGAGTAGCCTATCTCCCTGTTAATATTGTTGTGTTCTAGAATATTTATTATAGTTTCATCGTATTGCCAAAGAGACTGGAGCTGAAGTTAATATATAATGCAACAATTCACCTCAAGTATCTCAGCTATTTTGTTACGGTATATGGCGCTGTATCCATAATATTAGTCATCATGCAGTATGCAATATTAGTCCGTTATGCAGTATGCAATATTAGTTCGTTATACTGTACGTAATATTAGTCCGTTGTGCAGCATGATATTTTAGATAAGGCATAATAACGCAGTGGTATTTAGGTAGGGAAATCAAAACGCCCATATATTTGAAACCATCCATTTTGTATAGTATGTAGCCCTACCTACGTAATTTTGTATTAGGTTATATGTAGATAGTTCCAGGGTAAGTTTATTCGGACCCTGGATTCAGTGCTTGCTGATATTAGCTTTAGTAGGGCTAGCATATAGGGACGCTGTCCTGGCCATTCAGCAGCCAGAGACGTGAACCATTACCATATATGGTAATAATTCGAGGAAGGGAAGCAAATAGGGCTACAATCCGGCCTCCTTATTGGACTAGCTGCTTCCAGGTTGGTCTAGTGCTAGCACGGACTGGAGAGCCAATAGGAAAGCGATTGAGTCACCCTATTGCATCACCCCATCCGGATCACCTATAAATTGGCGGTGTGCCGGTAGAGCAACAACAATTCTACTCATCACATGACACCTAGCCCTAGCACCTGTCTTGCTGTTTTTTCTTGATATTTTCTGCAATTTGCTAATTTGATTAATTTTCGTGAAATGATTTGCTAGTGCGATTACTTGCTTGTGTTTCTCAATAATTCCTTTGATTGCTGCTAATTACAATTGAACTATGATTTCTACCTTTGATTAATGGTTCTATGTGATTCTTTCTGCGCAATAATCCTAAGGGATTCTGAGACTGTCAGACTTTGTGATTTGCATGCGCCGCTACGGTAGCTATTAGCATCATGGAGAGCTAAGGTGCCAGTGGGCGGTGGGCGCATCGGGGGGTTGAGCGACTAGGAGAGAGCGGAGGATTCAAAGCGAGCAACGCTGGCCAGGGTCACCGTTGCGGGCGGGTAACTTGCACTGCGACACGCAGACCGATCGCCGGTACAGCAAATTAGGGGGCTGATGATCCAGATTTTGTCTCTATTTAGTATTAGGGGGGCAGGAATTGGGTTAGTTAGGAGTCCTAGATGTACCTGGGAGAGGCCTGCGCGTATTACAACGTTGAGTGTGGAGTACGAGTAGTGAATTGCACAATTGTAAACTGTGATTTCTAACGCTGATTGGTGTGTTATTGAAGTGTGCCTAAGATTACGAATGCTTAGATAGGCGCTCTTTTCCTTTGATTGATTTCTATTTCTTAGTTACAATAATTAGTTATTGATTAGGTCAAAGTAATACGGCAAATTAGGCTATTACTATCGAAACCTGTTGCGTGATAAATTAGAATTACGTATTCTGGAACTCTTAGTAATTAGTACGCTGTTAAATATTCGTGACTGTAATTAATTAGTAAAAAATTAAGAATTAGTACGCAGCATAGCGGAGAGTAGCTAAGGTAATAATTAGTATACTGTAAACTATTCACGCTGAGCGGTTATTTGCATTAGCGGGCAATCAGCTAGAACGCACTATTCGGTACGCACGATACGCTAGTAATTTTGCTGGCCTAAAGCCAGTCGCGGGCAGTTTTAGACCCGGGGTGGTATTATCCACGTAGAAACAGATACTGTACCGTTTTGATATTTTAAATATTCTCGCATTCACACATTACGTTAGGGAACCTCCAGTATTCGCGATTAGAAAGACGTAGGTAATAGCGTGCTTTAATAAGTGATAGAATTAGGCGTAAGAATACTCTGAGTGCAAGGCCTCTCGCACTCGTCTTAAGTAAGCTTAGGGAGCCGACTCGGGTTTATTGTTTTGGTTATTCCCGCGTGGCTCATAGATTCGAACAGTTAGCTCTCTATCGAGCGATCGGTAGAGAAAGGAACAAGCGATTTTGCAGGAGTTGTGTAAAATTAGTAAAATATATTAGTGGACGGCAGATTAGCGCCATCTAACGGTAAGTAGCGGTTTTGTATTTAGCAACCCTTACAATTTAGTAATAGCACGCTCCTGATCCCCTTTACTTAACAGTAGAGCAGTCTTCGTGTCTTATTGGTTAGGCGGGAACTTATTAGGTTGGCAGAGAAGTATACCAGTATTTGTCTGTTCAACAGTTCTGCTGTTAGTATAGAGGTCGCGGTTGTTTATCAGTAATACGCGCACTTGTTTGCTGTAGGCTGTAGCGTACAGTAAATAGAGTATTCTTAGGCTGTTAGTTTAGATTACTGATACTTCGTATCAGTAATACGCGCATCTGTTTGCTGTAGGCTGTAGCGTACAGTAAATAGAGTATTCTTAGGCTGTTAGCTTAGATTATCGTTACTTCAGATTACTGATACTTCGTATCAGTAATACGCGAGTTATTGGCTGTTGCTTGCGGCAGTCAATAGTGTATTCTTAGGCTGATAGTAGTATCACAGTATTAAGTAATAAGTTGGAGCACGTGATCGTCTGCTGTAGGCTATAGGCTAGCGTACAGTAAGACATTGAGTTTATTCTATTAGGTTGTTAGTTTAGATTACTGTATTCACTAGTTGCGTACGATAGTACAGTAGTACATTAGGCTGATTGCTGTTACTGCGTACGGTAGAAGGGACATTTGTTTTGCCGTACCATACACAGTATCATTAGGCTGTTAGGTTGGTGTACTGTTTTACTTACTGTACTGCATACAGTGGATGTACGGTAGTGCGTTTTTGCTAATTGCGAATACAGCAGTTCCTTAGGCCTTAGGGCAAATTGTAATTAGTAAGTTTTTTGAAATTTTTAGCTAGGTTTGCGAGAATTCAGTTTTCGGTCAAAATTATTTCGTAAAATTCTAGAGTTTTGTACCGGTATGTTAGGTAACCGCTTAGTTATTTTATACCATCTGGAGATACATGGCAAGACGGAACTTCTGAGTTTGGGGTTCGTGTGGGTCTGCGGGTTCGGTTTGCAATCAGCGAAGGGCCTGAATCTTTGGACGCGGACGTGGAATCTCACAGCAAACAAGGTTAGTTGTTCTGTTGGCACCAGTGTGTTTGTGGAAGCAGTAAAAAATTATCGGTTGTTTAACTGCGAAGCTGAACTCAATTTATTAGTTAGGATATTTAGGTTTAGCCGGCCATGGTTTTGAATCGCTCAAGTTAGAGAGAGAGTTAGAGAGAGTCGCAACCCGAAGATGTAGCCACGCGCTAGTGGATACATAATAATATTTGAAATTAAAATTACGTTGATTAGAGCTATATATATATAAAATTAGAAATATTCGGGCGGCAAGTATATTTTGAATATTTTGTATTAGATTCAAAGTTATTTTGTGCTATACCGGTATTTAATATTATATAGTAGCTATATAATAATATTTTTGTTTAAATATTGTGCTAGTATTTGCTATAACTATATACCCCATTAAATTCACAATATTGCATTGCGAATTTATTTTGACATTTGGACCAACTGATTATTTGACAAATAATTTGACCGTATTTCGGTTAAATTATAATTATATCTCGAACTTTTGCGAGATATTTTTGCCGGAAGGCAAAACATTATTAGACTATGAGTGTCTCAGACAAAGAGGCACTAGAGGACAGCTACGAGACGGCGGCTGGACCGCCGACTGACGATAGCGTAAATATTACTGTTGACGACAATGCCGACTATGACGACGCAGCGAGCGACGCTGACGTAAGTGAACAGGAGGACGAGACAGTGACTAGTGAGGAAGAACAACAACCTCAGGTAATAGTATTAGGATCCCCTACCGCTACTGTAAGGAAGGATTGTACAGCAACCCGACCAGAGGTGAGTGATAAGGAGGGTAGTGTAGCAGAAGCGAGAGCCCGGAGCCCGGTTTCCAGACCTGTGGGTATGGTAAGTGCCGTGGTCCCGACGGCTGTAAGGAGTACCCGTAGTTCCCGAAATAATCCTTCAAGTCCACCGAGTGTAAGTCAGGTAAGTGATAGAGAACTTGACATTGCGATAAAGAAGAAACTTCGCGCGCATGCCGGACATATAACTCGGACGGCGGACAAGGTAAGGAAGATGTTAGCTGACTCAGCCAACATCGGGAGGGTAGAGTTAGTAGAGGTTAGAAGAGGATATAACTCAGCGTTATTCAAGCAGACGGAGGAGCTTGCAGTCCTAGCGAAGAAGGCAGTAGAGTCTCAGTCGAGCGACGTAGCAACGAGGATTTACGACAGGGTTTTAGCAGCCTTGTTAGAGCACCGCGAGTTATCGGAGCGATTCCGACGAGTTAGGACGGAGAACTGGCTGCTATGGACATCACAAGCGCAGGCGACTCAAGTGAGTGACGCAGAGCTGAGAGAGTTAGTGGAGCGAGAAGAGATCCAAGACAAGGAGGAGCGCAGGTATCAAAGGGAAGTTACTAGCTGGCTGATGCAGAATGGAGTGGTGGTACCAGGTCAGGTGCTACCGACGACGGAGAACATCCAACAGAGGACGTTGACTCCACCCGATGATGCATCTAGAGACAGCGGCGATTCCCAGGTTAGTCACGCGCGAGGTAAGGTAATATGTGCTAGATCCCTTGTTTCTCACAACTCGGCGGAGGAGAGAAGACGCCAACTGGACGAACAACAGGCGGAAGTTTTGCGTGCATCGGAAGCACGGAAGGAAGCCGAGCGGGAACGGGAGCGAACACGTAAGTTAGACGCAAAGTTGCGAGAGTTGGAAGAGAAAGGTAAGCGCGAGCAAGCGGAACGCGAACGCAAGGAACGCGAACTCAAGCTCGAACGCGAACGCAAGGAACGCGAACTCCAGCTCGAACGCGAACAAAAGGAATACGAACTTCAACTCGAACACGAGCGCAAAGAACGCGAACTCGAGATCGAGAAGGAGCGACGGGCGTTGTATGAAGAGAAGGCGCGTGTGGAAGAAGAGGGCGCAGCGAGACGAGCAAGGGAGGAAGAAGAACGTAAACTGGCGCAGTTGGAAAGTGCGAGATTAAGTTTAGAGAGCGAAGAACGGACTAGGAAGGCGAACGAAATCGCCGAGAAGGGGATGCGAATGATCGAAGAATGTGGGGCGAGTGTAGGGACAGAGTTACGAGAACTGTTCGCACTGCAGAAGGCCGAACAGGAAGCGAGAACTCCGACTATACGCGAGTCGACGACGACCAGAATTCCTATACCCGGTCCAGCTATTACGAGTACACGGATCGCTAAACCGTTCTCTACATATCGCACGCCAGTTGGTATTA
>JAUCBJ010002219.1:0-40349 GCA_032718475.1 Nemertoderma westbladi | reverse complement strand
TCTGCTGATATTAAAAAGATCTCCTCCACCAAGTTAGAAAATGTAATTAATGAAAAGCTCGGGTGTGGCACGTTTACAGGTACAGTGTACCTGTAGGCCTACATAAATGTTTTATTAATCACTATTGGGAAAAGTTACTACAGTAGGCCTACAGTATGTCCCTGTTAGATGTTTCACTTACTTTCCTACATATTATTTACGTCGAGCCATCTAGGGGTTTAAACGCTACGCCGACAACTGCAGACAACAGCAAATATGAATATGTAACCTGTGTTCGTGACTCTCGTTTATTGTTTTGGTTAGAATAACCCTCCAATGTAACCTGTTCCTTTCTCTCAATTAATAAATAACATTAATTCGCTTTAATAATGATTGACGGCGTTGGTAGTCGGTTATTCGGGACTTCTGGGTCGTCACTATTCGCTAATACACTGTACTTTCACTAACCTTTTGTTGGGTTTATAGAATGGAGTATAAAATCATAACCGCTAAACATATGCATCCTTTCCTTCACTTAGACGTCAGCAATAATAATTCGGCCTATTGGATAATGTTCTGAATAAAGTTGATTGTCTATATTGAACACCAAATAATATACTGTACTAACAACAAAATAGAGCGCTACTTTAGTGTTGTGCGTGATCAGTCGGTGAAAACATATATACAGTATATATATAATTCTTTAATAAAAAATAAAAGCATATTTTTGCTAAAATGGATATCATACAAGCATCGATATCTTATGAAAGATTAATATTTAGGTTAAAGCGATATTTACATACAGTACTGGCACCTACAGTAAATAACGTCGAGCAGTAGAAAAAAACAGAAGTGAACACAAAAAGTCTTAAGTTTTACTGAATAAAAAGTTTTATTGAATTCAGCATCATTCTTCAAATACCCTTATGTACAGTGGCCTACATACAAAATAGTGTGGTATGGTTTGCTATATTTTCATTTTATTGAATCCTTGACCATATTCCTATACAAGCTGCTGCACTGCGCAATGCTATATAATACTACAGAAACAAGCGATGTTCATTTTTCGATACAAACTTTACATAGTACATAATACATACAGAACTATAGTACATGTACTACTGATGCACAAAGTTAGTATGCATACAGTTCTCCAGTAAGATTGCAGTACTGTATCTTTAACAGAGTGTAAAAATTATAGTATAAACAAACATTACTGTATAAAAATATGTAAATATCAAAAGTCAATATCTCAGTCATTTCGCAACCAATAACATATTAATTTGCCCATTTGGAATCCTTGAACGGCCATCAATCGATCGATAAGGTACCGTGCGAACCATACTTCTGTATTATACTCATTACTGTAGGCCTAGAATAACTACTGTACCAAAGTTAGGAATTTAATTAGCAACTACTAATGTATGGAAGTAAACAAAGCACGTCATACTGCGCTTAGGTACAAACTGACATTATTCAAAAGCAATGTTCTCGAGATATTCATTGAAATTAATTACAATTATACGAAAATTACAGGTTTGTTGGATTTGCCATGACAAAGGGATAACGTCAGCAGAATGTCCCTATAGGTTTTGTTCGCCTTTCCTGCGATGGAAAACTCATCAGACCAAAATTATAAGGGGATGTTTTATATTGAATATAATTACAAAGTCACGAGGGCAGCAGTTACTGTAGCTGGGTAGGTAAGCACGTACTGTACACAGCAAGCAGTAAGAAATTGATATTCTTGAGTACGTTGCGTTGCGTGACTGCTCTTCCTGGAAAAAGAATAGGTATAGGTAGGCAGAATGAAACGTTAGAAGCAATGTTAGGTAGGCCTACATGGAATTATTATTTGGCTGAACATATTTTGTTGGCATCTGGTCAAGAGGTTTGAATAGATAAATGGGTGACTGGTGGGTATACAGACGACTGGCTAATATATGTATGTACCTGAGCTGTAAAATGCATCCCACAGATGACAATACAAAAATACCGATCACTCTCAGCGTGGTCTACCGGATGAAGAAAGACGAACACTGTGTTAATCTACTACTATCGGCATACTGCATTGAAGCTGCATTATATATTACATTATAATCAGAATGCTGTGCCGGCTTGTCGACAAAATTACGCCGCCACAACTCCCTATCAACCATGACATTTGCTAGATCATCTGCATCTTCAAGGCCAGAGTCCTTTAAGAGGCATCTCAAGAAAATCATGGGCCATCCACCATGCTTATTCACTCCATATGGATGCCAATGCACAAGGTGAAAGCAATGTCCTGCAAAGCGGAGGCGGTTCAATGACTTTGTTAGTAATTGAATATTGGCTATTGGCATACAATACCCGTACACTAACATTGGCATGTCAGGTCAGGTATTCTAGGTCATTGATCAAGAAAACTTGCCACCTCCATGCAGCATAAAGGAGGTGCCACCTGTAGCTGCATAGACCCTCTTACTAGGGCAAATCTGGTCCTGTAACTAGGACCCCCATCGTTCTGGGATAAGGACGCCGTTGGTCCTGGATTAAGGACCCATATACTTGGCTGCATGGGTATATGGCCTGGCCAGGCAGATGGTGATCTACCAATGGCTGGTCAGGAGTAGAGTGTTCTCATGTCCACTCTGAGTGCACTTCACTGCGACCTGCACCTGGCAGCAGGGCTACAGGGCATGACCCAGCAGATGAGCTGCACAGCCAATGGTGGGTAATGTGCGCCAGAGTAGATATGGGTGATGGGCCTCATATCTGACTCCACTGCGACACCCACCCTGTGGAATGGCAAACCAGGGTGTGGTATTTGCCCCGAGAGCTGAGAGCTGAGAACATTGGCATTAAGTACAGCCAATTGACGAAATAATCATCTTATGAAAAACACTTATAATAAACTTAACAAAGTGGAGTCGTAGGCATGACCTACTATAGACTATAGTAGGTCATGTACATGTAGTAGGCTAGAAGTTTTATAATCTTCTGTATTATAGTCTAAGGTGCAGTTACAGAGGAGCACTTTTCTAACCCAAACAATACAGTACGGTATCAATTAAGGGAAAGCAACATATTACAGAGGCCGGCTTTTAAATATATCCGCCCGGTTGTCAGGGTCAATTTTTGAACGCCAATAGGCCACCATTGGCTCTGTTAAATTATGAAATTTGGTATTTACGCGGCAGATAATATGCAACATTTAAAAAGTTTTGAAAATTATATTATTTAATAATCTTGCGCAAAGCAAGATCAATATATACTGTATATTATTCGTTTTGGCGACACTTTGATATAGAACGATCATTTCGACATAAGGTCCGTAAAATGTACTTAATGCCAATTTCGGTCGGTGTTTGCCAATAGCTAATGTTTTATGACTTCTTCTTAGTGAATTCCCAACTAAGTGTCCGTGTTTCTTCATCCGTGAGATCACGGTGTGAGTGTCACCGATATTATTGTACGGATCTTTGCGGCGGGGAAATCTAGAAACTGATAGTCCGAAAATAAACATAACTAAACTATTAATTAATGTTATTCTATGTTATTTATTAATGTTATTTAAGAAAATACAGGAAAAAGGTGTCAAAAATTGTATTTTTCAAATTGAGGGTAAAAAAGAGTAAAATGATGAGTCCAAAGAAAACAATTAATTAACAATGAGCAGCCCATTTGCCACGTTGGCCCTCTGTAGGCCTATAGGGTCTACTGTATATTATACTGTCGGCTAAGTGAGGCTCAATGACTTCTTTCTCTCCTAACAAAGTTTCTTAAAAATTGATTATTTGAAAAGAAATGAAACATTATATAATCCGAGCGAACGCGGTAGCGGTAGCGAGTGAGGTTAATTATACATCAATGAATCATAAAGCAAAACACTGAATTATATATTTTCATGTATGTTCTACTACGTATGACAATAAATGTTCTTGTCCGTTGAAAACACTCATTATGTGGGCAGATTTTGACAACAGCTAAAAATAATGGATATTGTCAGATTGGAGAAATTCAAATATACAGTACGAGATTCCACACAAATGCGGATGTATTTCAGAACTCAGATAACATAACATTGTAGATCAAACCATCATGGATACCAGGGGAGAGGGTGATGCGAAAACGTCATTAATTAACAGCCAGGAGGATAAATTTGAAAGTGAATAATTAATTTCCGAACTCATGTCCGAACAGCCGACGTTGCCCAGGAGTTTCCTATGTTACCCGACATCATGCCAATTTATTATAAGTAAGAAATTGTGCCCATGAGAGGAACCGCGCGTAGGTTGAGTAATTCATTAGTGAATTTTTCATGCTACATTACTGTAGGCGCTGAACATGATATGAGTATGAGCAGCTAAATCTCAGCGTATGACAATTTCTGTGGAAGGGTGGAGAGTATTCTCTAGTAAAAACCTATGCGCAATTCGCAATACCCAATGGCAGTTATTTTTCGGTACCTATTTTTTAATCATTTGACCTATTTTTTTTATCATTTTACCGATTTTTTTTTTAATTATTTGTTTTACCTACTATATTTTATTGTTATTTTTACCTATTAATATTTCGACATCCAGATTGCCAGAATGTCAACTAGCAGACTGGTAGAGAAAACCTGAGTTTAACAAGGAGCAGGTTACAGTTACAGTGGTAGCCAGAAGGAACCAAAACAATGAACTATTAGAATACAGTACAGATTAGAATTACAGTACCGGTACCGGTACTTAACTATTGCCGTAGGCCTTGTGCACGGTAGCACGGTAACTGCATAAAAAATAGGCAAAATGATTGAAAAAATATTTGCGATACCCAAACCCAATACATAGGCCTATCTATTATTCTTGCAGACACAGACAGACAGCTCCATATTTTAAAGAAATATAGTACCGGTACAATAGTACTAGGCCTTATACACCATTTCAATGGGGATGCAACTAAATAACTTTCTATGTATAACTGTATAAAGAATAAAGAATATCATGTGTATAGTTTAGGGCCTACAGACAATACACTGTACTACAGATAATATTATTTAAATTTAAATTCACAGTCAGACACAGACCCTCAATTGCGGCAATGGCAGGTTCTTTATACAGACCATCATATGATGAGCTATTAGTATAATGGACTTGTTTACGTAATGGACTGTTCTTTACATCATATGATGAGGTATTAGTAATGGACTGTTGTTTACATCATATGATGAGCTATGTAGTAATGGACTGTTGTTTACATCATATGATGAGCTATTAGTAATGGACTGTTGTTTACATCATGTGATCAGTAACTTAACTTTGGATTGGTCCATAATCTTACAAAACTCGGGTTGTCAACTCCTTAAAATATATTCTAACAAACGACCGATGTATAATGTATGACACCAATGTGAAGAATACTAGGTTTTCACTTTTCGGTCGAAATTTTACTGGAATTGTATATTTGAAGATTATTTAAAGTGTTTTATAGAGCTTATTTATATATTATAACCAGTACAGATACTAATTGGTCTGTAACCTGTGTTTTTTTTATGTGTATTCTTCACATGGCAGCATGGAGGTAAACTCCAAAGCAGAAAGTCTAGTATAGTTCACATAGGCCAAAATATATTTACTTTCAATAACTGTACTATACCAACAGTTAGTACACACACATCTTTCTTACTATAAGATTATAAGATAATAACCCTAGCATTCAGAAAGAACAATTCAGGTGCGTAAACTTAACAAAAATAAACAAAAGATGCCTGTCAAGATGATATAATTTTTACAACTAAACACACTTCTAAGACTACTTACAGTACTACAAATCTATTGCTAGGAGCCCAAAAAACATGTTAATTTACAACTTATTTCCAACCAGGAATTATTAGGCATCAAGAAATAGAAAATAACAATCAAAATTAATTCGAAAATTAGTAGGCATTACTTAATAAAAGTTAGTGTAAGACTGCAATAAAATAAATACCTTAAAATAAGGCCCAGATTCAAAGCAAAATTCACTTGGTAACCAAAAATATTCTGCAGTGAAGAGTTTAATAAACAACTATGGAAATATCAATTAATTTATGGAGTAATAAAGAGGTATCCCAATACGGGTACAATGCTAACCTATGTGCATTGTTAAGGTTCGGTGGCTTGTCAATGAGAAGTGCTTGTCAAATAATATATTTCTAACAAGTTAGATGGTTGAGGCTATACAATATATAGGCCTACTGCCCTCGATATACAAAATGTGAGCTTGTGTTGGCCCAACTATCATCAAACAACTTATCATTATTTATCTCGACAATTTCAAGGGAAGCTGCCAATCAGATTGCTTTATTCCTGGGATGACGTTCAACCGCGAAGTATGAGAGGTTGGATTCATAATAACAACGTGATCAACGCAATAACTTACTGCAAAAAAATGATTACACTGCACTGCTGAGTCGCTTCTAGTCCATAGTTCGGTAATGATTAATGGGCATTCATGACTCCCAGTATCAAACGCTAACAAAGGAAGAACAACTCAATTAGAAAGAAGGCTTTTCATAATGAAGTTTTTCGGGAGCGCTTGTATGTTGAGCTCCTCGGAATTAAATTTGCAACGCGAACCATGTCCTCATAGGTAATTTATATGTTTGCTCATTATGTGTGATTTTTTTGCGATTTGTTGATTGAAGTCAAATATGAAATTAACGAAACAATGGGTAGGTGGGTTGTGCAGGTACTGTACTGCAGGTTTGTTTTAAACAAGATGGGAATTGCTGGGGTTAATGAATTGATGAAACTTGATGAATGAAGCGGCGGCACCCTTACTGGTAGACTGAATCGGCTCCCCATTCCCCAACTATGGCAGACTGATCTCCCATTGATCATGCTACTTTTGATAGGCCCCCATATGTACAAAATTGTTCTACTGTATTTGACGTGCGGCACTCATTTAACAGCCTCTAATATGAGAGATTCCATAATTTCTAACGGCAAAAAATTATCTTTTTCAATCCATCGGCAATGACGATCGTGATATATTTGAGAAGTCATAAGCAAATGACTCCATAAATATATATGAACTTTTGAGTAAAACTTCTAACCAGATTGACCTGGACAATAATTTAATAAATCTCAACGGTGTTCTCTCTGAATGCAGTTTAATAATAAATTTATCTACCTTATCAGAAAACCTCATTGTCAATGTTAAATTTAGATTTCCGTCCAAGAATTTACAAATTTTATCACGACGCTAAAATTAAAATTCGACATCGTTACTCTCACAGCAACGTCTGATACTGATTACACAAATTTAATATTTATAATAGACGGTTTTCGAGTAGGCCTACCATTTCTTCAGAATCGTACTGTTTGTAAATTAAAACGTGGTGGAACAAAAATGTTGTTAATGATACAGTTTCAGTAACGATTAGGTGATTTGCAGATGGAGGGACTTGAGAACTCATGGATTCAAATCACCGGATCTTATTCAGTAATAATTAATCAAAGAATTAATCAGAAATCAGTAATAATTGTTCGCACTGTCTATTGACATGAATCGATAAAATTAACGGTTTTTTGAATTTCTCGATCTCAGCTAACCAAATCCAAAACCCTCATTGACCGTACAACAAATAACATCACAACCTACAGTATTATTCTAACTTGGTCTTCTCTTCACTCATAGAAACGTCTGATCATCAACCAAAATAACATAGGTATACTCTACTCAGTCTCTAAAAATACTCTTGCCACTTTTCTCAAAATAATAGAAATAAAACGCTTTTTTACTTTTCCAAATTTAATCCCGACTCCTTTATTCAAGATATCGAACGAGACAGCACATGCGTACGTCTTTGCCACCTCGAAAACAATTTATATGAGTTTTACAATATTACTAAAATATCTGATAGCCATGTCCCCAGAAAATATCTTCTCGGAAATGCAAACCCTCCTAAAAAAACCATGGATGACAAACAAATAAATTAACGTTTATCAAAAACCGCATTTATATTAATATAATATAAATATGATATATAAATTTATATCCTTCTAATGAAAATTGAACGACCTTGAAAAGATTTAGAAATCAATTGGCATCCCTTTTAGAGACAGGGGGAAAATTGTGCGCTAATCCCATCTCGGCGAATTAATATTTCGTCTCAATGTTAAAGTACGTTTTTTAGGGAAAGGAGCAGACGGTACAGTAGTGGCAAGTTATTCTAACCAAAACAATGAAAGAAACTCAATAGAACAGGTTACAGTTTTATTTTTTGAGAGTAATCAGCTGTTATTTGCATCGATTTCCCCTGAGAGGGGTAAATTTTGCGTTGTACAGTAGAAGGGCAGATAGGCAGGGGGGGGGGGGGCTCAGTTGAGATTGCCTCAAAATTTAGCAACCATTTTTCCACAATAGGTTCTAGCCTTTTATAGCCAATGATCCAGAAAAAAGTGATCCTTCAGATCAAAATAACCAACGTCTTATCTCCTTCGTTTCCGGTTACATCTAAAATTTTCTAATGGGTATAAATTCACAACTTATTTTCATATTTGTCTAAATTTAAAGCAACACTCCAACTGGCAGACTGAAGCGACACGGAAACACCCCTTTCCACCCCACATCTTTAGCGAAATTCAGGTATTCTGCACTCGTGTGTTGAGTTTTCAAATCGTTTGCAATCTAGCAATCGCTTAGCTCGTGTTAAATAAATACTTGCCAACTCTTGGCCTTCCTGACCACCCACGGTTTGGACCGGAAAGATCACCAGGAAAGGGACGCAAATAAATGTTGGTCACTCTCACTCCAAAAATAAGGGGGTATCTAACGCCTGTGAGACCATTTGTATCCAGTTAATACACGCACCTAATGGTCGGACATCCACATTACTGCTTTATTCCATAGTGGCTGTTGGGGGTGCCCCCGTGGCAAATACCACGTCCTGGTTTGCATTCTACAGGGTGAATGTGGATGTCACAGTAGAGTTAGATTTGGATACCATCACCCATCTAGGCCTATTATACTCCGATGCACATGACCCACCATGGGCTATGCAGCTCTTCTATTCGGCCATGCACTGCATCCTTAACTGCAGGTTCATATCGAAGTGGCGTGAACTCTGAAGATAAATGTGAGCCCTTTACTCCTTATCATCTAGGGCCTACCTGGTCGGGCAATATACCCATGCTTCCGAGTATATGGGTCCTTAACCCGGCCATAACGGATAAGGTGTCCAACTTATAAGCCAAGATGATGATGCCCTCTGTAAGAGGAGGGTCTACACAGCTGCAGGCTCATTCCAAAGTAAAGTACGGGACATTCGTTCACAATTTTGAAATTTGATTGCCTGTACAATGTTATCCACAGCACATACAGTATGTGCACAAAATTGTGCTTGGATTAAACTTTCGAATATCAGCTTTGATTTCGCGAAGCTTATGGCGGGACTTAGTCACTTGAGAAAACGCCAGCTTGTCCAATTAAGGTAAAGTACGGATTCGTACGAAATGGTTTTTTTTATTTTATGATTTCAATTCTAAAATTTAGCGAATTGTGCGCAGGTACGGTGTTGAGTTGATGTTTAGGATAAAGCTGTATTATTAAGCTTAAATAAAAATATAAATATAAGACGAATTGCTCCATTGCTAATTTTTTACAGTGTGGTTTGTGTGGTAAAGTATGGGACATTGCTAAGTAAAGTACGGGACCTGTACGAATTTTATGGTCAAAATGGTCTCTTACACTTAACCTAACAGTAATTTCTGGATAATTAGTGATAATAAAGTGCAACTACTGTACGTATTTCCAACCAAGATATGGATACAAAATGTGGGGCGACCCACAAAGTGACCCGAAGTCTTAGCATATGGGTGCCGTTGAGGGGTTGTCTGTCATCTGTCTAATTTTAGATCGCTAATACTGTATTACTCGGTCATTTATAGATGAAATTAAACCAAACCTGGTACGTATGAAGTCTGTCAAAAGTTTGGAAAGAATCTGAAGTTTAAGGAATCAAAGGTCACATATCAGACAGTCTGTCTGTTGGTACCGATAGTTTCAAAATTTTGATAAACACCCAAATAAGTCCGCCAATCATTGATGAAATACTGTATAACCAAACTTGGTACACATGTATTCTGTGAAAAGTTTAGAAATTCTTTCCATTTTTCTGAAAATGTATCAATTACTGTACTAACCGATCTTCTTATCTGCTAAAAAACTAAATTTTTTGAAAATTTTTGTAAAGTACGGGACTTTACATGCATAAACTCAACGATTAGTTAACTGAGGAATGATTCTTAGTTCAAATACATACTTCTATGCTTCCCCCTACTATCACCCTAAAGCATTATAACACTCCTGCCCTCCAGGTTTCATATATTACATTAATACAGTGCACTAAATGTAATCGCCATTATAATGGTAAAGTATGGGACAATTTTCAATTGGCCGTCATGATGTTTCTGAGGGAGTAGATTATGCTTTGCATTCCACTGGGTGATTGGGCTTAGTTAGACTACTTCTCTGTGTATAAATTAAAAATTTCACTATTTTTTGGTAAAGTATGGGACTTTACATGCATAAACCCAAAGATTTCTTGACTGAGGAATGATACTCAGTTCAAATACAGACTCCTATTCTTACGGCCGACTATGACCTTAGAGTATTATATCACTCATGGCTTCACATATTACATTAACCCTATTACCACTGGGGGGGGGGGGGGGGGGGGGGGGCGAATCGGCCCCTTCTTAGTTTTTAGTTGCTGTAACTATGCAACCACATTACGTACCGGCCCAATTTTTATTGAGAATTAGCCAAATTTAATGCCGCATCTGTTGCAAAAAACGACGTTGCAATTGGATTTCTACTTTTCGATGTGAGTGCCACCTCAAAATTTGGTGTCCAGCACCAAATTTTTTGAAATTTTCGAATTTTACAAAGTCATTCGTGATTTAGTAATTATTTATGTTTGGACTATTTTTATTTATTTTTATTGGTTTGGATCACTCTAATGCTCTATACAAGTATGTAAGTGTAGTGGTACGTCATTTTTGGAGCACCAAAATTAGGGCGTGGCACTTTAAAATTTCAAAATTACTTTATTCGGAAAATTTACTAAAGTTTTGATTTCGAAGCATTTTTATTGGTTTTCTGGAGCGCTGAATCGATTGAAAGTAATATAGAAAGAAGCCTGAAGACTTAGTGGTTCGCCAATTTTGGTGCACCAAAATCAGGGCGTGGCACGTCAAATTTTGAAAAATACGAGATTCGAAAAATACACTAAAGTTTTGATTTGCAAAGCATTTTTATAGGTTTTCTGGAACGCTGAATCGATTGAAAGTAATATAGAAGCCTGAAGACTTAGTGGTTCGCCATTTTTGGTGCACAAAAATTAGGGCGTGGCACTTCAAATTTTGAAAAATACGAGATTCGGAAAATACACTAAAGTTTTGATTTCAAATCATTTTTATAGGTTTTATGGAGCGCTGAATCGATTGAAAGTAATATAGAAGCCTCAAATCCTTGGTGTACGTACATAATTTTCGGTGCACCAAAATTAGGGCGTGGCACTTCAAATTTTCAAAATTACTTTATTTGGAAAAAACACTAAAGTTTTGATTTCAAAAAATGGCTAACCTCTAAGTCTTCAGGCTTCTATATTACAGTACTTCCAATCGATTTAGCGGCCCAGAAAACCTATAAAGACGCGTTGAAATAAAAAATTAGGGGCATTTTCTGAATATCTAATTTTTCAAAATTTGAAGTGCCACGCCCACTTCTTAGGTGCACGAAAAATAGCCTCCACTTCAATTTTTGGAAATGGAATATAATCACAATCGATTCAGCGTCTTGAAAAACCTACTAAATCTAGCCAACACTGCCACACTATTAGTTTTTAGAAAACGAAAAATTTTGTAATTTTGTCCTGGGACTACTTTTATTTTTCATCAAAATTATGAGTCCCTGCTTATAAAATTTTAACTTTTTAAGTACATCTCTGTGAATAAACTAAAAATTTCACTATTTCAGGTAAAGTATGGGACATCACAAGATTAACTTTATCGATTTCATTACAGAGGAATGAAACACTGGTGAAATTAAATGAAACCAAAAAAATTCGAAAATGGGTTTGCTTGTGATTTGGTACATGCTCAGAAATGTTAATTTATTGGTCATAGGAAGTGCCTACAGGAAACGAAACTTTTGCACACTTTTATTCACATTTTGTGCAGAGCAGGTGCATAATTTGTAATTCGACTATTTTTGATAAACCACCTGTGTTGATACAATTTTTAGCACTGAATTCATGAAGTACGATAAATTTTGAACTAAAATAAGTATAAATTCAAAGCTACATCTCATTTTTAGAAATTAGTGGGGAGGTTGACCTTTTCATGGAATGAGCCTGCAGATGGCATATCCTTTATGCTGCATGGAGGTTAGTTAGGTTTTCTGGATCAATGACCAGCGTTCAGTAGTCCTGAACTGACAAGGCATACATTTGTTAAAGTAACAGATACTTAGTCAAATCAAATTTATATCTGAACTATATTTCGCTTCAACAACGGTACTGTAGTATTAACTAATATTACTGTTAAAAACATTATACTTCATGTCATTATCGGCATGATTATCTGCAGAAGATAAAATCTGATGACATTAAAAAAGGCAAAATAATAATAAACGGATTGTCCAACAGTATGTCCGGCAAGTTGCATCCAAGTCTTTTCAATTCCATCCGTTCAGTTACCATGGCAAATTTGTCAAGGACTGTTGTCTGAAATGCCATTTAGAGGTCACTTGTTTCTTTAATAGAATAGTCACAGCATGATTTGTTTTTTAAACAAATACTCGTTAAACGATGATATTTTGTAATGGGTTGAATAGGTTTAAAATATTTCACGTGTGACTCCGTTTTGACTAAAAAAGTGGCTTTCTCAGTACAACAAAATTTCCCAAAAGTATTATTCTATAAAATGTTAAAATGTTGTACTATATAAAATAGAACAGTATGATAATGCTCTCCATAGAAAAAAATATCAGCCGACCTTATTTGGGCTCGAACCCGGTACCAAGGTGTCAAACTTCCGGTTATCCTCCACCCCACATTCATTTATTATTATTAAATGTTGTACTGTTATTAGTTTTGAAAATAATCATAGTATTCTAGAATAGTAGCTGTTATCGTAAAATATGACAGATTTCCTTTAGCAGCGCAACAACCAACCTCCAATGGCAACAATATTTATATTCTAGAATATATGATATATTTAGAATTGTAAGGTTAGTAGCTAGGTATCTTATTCAAAAGACGCGATGTATTTATATTGAGTTCTTGGAATACTACACCATACTTGTTGTTTTACAATTTCTCTCAGACTAAAACTCTAAATCGAAAATTAAGTTTATACAAAAGGACTTGAGCCAGGAAAGAACCCAGTACTTTCACCAAGTAACAGTAGTTACCAGTACTTTCTGGCGCTCTACGAGCGAGTTAAACATTTCTATGATAAATCACCAGCAACTCAAACTCAAAAACCACAACAATTGCATTATTTTTTTATGGTCCCTCTTTCCTACAACAACTACCGGTACCTACCTCATCTTACAACAATTCCCTATCTACCTCCATGGTAGGATAAAGTAGGCCTACCATGGAACCTGCACCATAAGCGAAATTCCAGTAAATCAGTCTTTTGATAGCTGCCCTTATCCGAAGTGGGAGCTCCCCTTATCCAAAGTGGGCGCTCCCCTTATCCAAAGTGGGCGCTCCCCTTATCCAAAGTGGGCGCTTTCAGTAATTCAAGTGATCGGTCCCCTACCCCTGCGAATGAAAAGGAAGCTGGCGCGGCTCGAACCTACAACCTATTGATTGCAAGCGCGGCGATCAACCAACTGTACCTGAGCTACCCCAATTTCCTGTACGTGTTGTACATACAGTGTATTTACATTTAAGAACAGGATCAGGCTGGTTCTGAAAATAATTAGGGCAACGATGCATACGTTAAGTTCGACTAAAATAATTTATGGACACCCATAAATTAATTCCCGGCATTCTCATCCAAAAATTATCCTAAGACTACGTTCATTAAGATTAAGTACCTTAATGCCTATAATAAAAGTCATTGTACGTGATTTTGTTACAATGTCAACTTATCAGCAATATAAAATGAAATAAAGTCAGTCGAGAGCAATAAAGTGCAATATCATTAAAGATGAAAGGGCATACAGCATCCACCAATGTAGAGCGTAATAGCCTCATATAGTGGGATAAATTCACCGTAAGTGAAAAAGTGATCTCCAGCGCAAATTGGTCGCATATGAAATAAAGTGTTCTTTATTGTTTTAGTTAAGTCTGCCACTGTAACCTGCACCTTTCCCTTGTTTTATTTTAAATTAATATTATTTTTTAAATCCACTCTACACATAGTTAAGATGTCTGCGGTCAATTTGAGCCATTAACTCACTAGCCTTGTGAATGGAACACTGAAAAGTAGCCTAACTAACAAAACAATGTCAGACTTTAAAACGTACAGTAATGAATGTTGCTTCTCAAACTTATGATAGCTACAGTAAGTCTTTGATTGTTCTAAAAATAAAAGCACAAGAAAGAATGTTAACAATTTAATTGTAATTAGTCCTCTCCTATATGTTCTTTCAGGCTCCCGTAAGTCAATAATGACCTCTGATTATTATCTTCAATGTTGTACAGTATATTACTATTGATTGATATTGAATGATCTGTAGCTAGTGTTTTTTTTTACTAGCTAGTATTGTTTAGAAAAAAAAAATTTACTTTTTTTTTGTTAACATTATTAGTTTTTTTTTTTTTTTTTTTTTTTTTTAATAATCTGCTATAGGCGATAATACACAACAACAATAGTTTATAATACTAAATTATAAATCAACATTAATTACGTATTTAATATTTTGAGAGTCTCTAATTTGCATGTTATTATTATTTAGATACCGGAACTGGCTGAAAGAGATAGAAAACCTGTTTCAGCGATTGCTTTGGTGGCTTTACCAGCAACCTTTCTGTGGCTCCTTGAACCACGTAGACACATCACGGACGATCTCAGAAGGGCAAAACACATCTTTACTCGTAGGAGCGCTACCATTATGGAGTAAGGGGTATCACGCTTTGCAGAGAGAAGCAAGGACATGCGATTTATGAGCGCATTGGCCAATCTACTTAGACCTCCACTTGCTGCAGCTACAAAAGGGCAGAAGCCTGCATGTTCAACCATATTGATTCGCTCCTCGTACTCCCGTCTCTTTGCATTCTCGTGCATATTGTATGCAGCATCAATTGACCTTGGGTTGGAGTCGCAATGAGGATTGAACACCTTCACGTCTACGAATATGTCGCAGTGTCCGAGTGGATACGGCGCCTGAACTGCTTACACAATAGTGTTTGGTGGTGCAGGTTCGAATCCGACTAAAGGCTGTAGAAATGTCGCACTGTTGTGTCCCTAGGCAAGACACTTTAGACATTAGTGCCTACGCCAACCCAGCGGTATAATGGGAACCTGGCTTTGCTGGGGTAATGATAATAAAAGCGCTTTGAGTATGCTGAGCGTAGAAAAGCGCTATATAAATAACCAATATTATTATTATTATTATTATTATTACATAAGTTCGCTCAAAAGTACCTCCCCATACACCCGAGGCTGCAACGTCCAAGCGAACATCATCCTCCCTTGTGGTGCTGAGCAAGCTGAATTGTTCCTGTTCCGCTTTCTGAAGATGTGGTTCCAACTCAACATCTTTAGAAATTTCCGAGAGGATTTCAGCTAGCAGATCTCGTATCTCGTCGTGTCTCAAGTTTGGAAATCCACCTGTGGGGCAGTGTAGCGAATGAGACACAGTGAAGGAAGCACCACAGACACATGTTGTGGGAAGTTTTGCTGGGGTCCACCCGTACCGTAGGCAAAGGGCATCCCGAAATGCGGATTTGTGTAGGGAAAGCCCATTGTTCGATATGGGTAGGACGCTCAGCCAAGCCGATGCACCTTTTTCCTTTGCCAGATTGCGATGATATTGGGCATCCGGGCTTAGGAAGTTGTGGAGGATATCACATGTTGTCTTAAGCGCGCAGAGGTCAGCAGTCTTCACCTTGGTGATAATTTCAGACATTGCGCTTCTTAGGCCTAGCCCTAGATCAAGCTGTTCTAGTGGTTCACAGATCTTCATAGAATTACTATAGCATTGTAATAGATCAGAGGGCTGGAGAATTGCCAGGCCTCCCTCTCGGGTTGGCAGAGCTAACAGTTGTCTTTCCACATCGCCGGGAGGATTCCTACCAGTGACTGATGGGATAAACTTGTTCGTGATAAGGTGTTCATAGGGTTCGAGGGCATCGGTAAAGTGTGGTGTTGTTCTGGCAAGGAAGTTCAACTTATGTTGGAAACCGAAAATAAAGCAGCTGTATGATGGATGAGGTGCCGATTTTGCGAAATTTGTTAGGCATGAAAGTTCATCGGAAAGTTCTTCCACTCTCTTAGTTATGATTTCTGTACATGCTAGATCACTCCCAATGACTGACCCCAGAACCCTATGGCCATTTACGATCTCAACACCTGAAGAGGCAAACAAGTCAAGTGCTTCAGTATTTAAGTCTCCCTTAACTATAAGCTTTGTCTTCACAGCATTCGGGTAGTATCCATAGCCAGGGCCGATTTGACAGACCATTTGCCAGTAAAGCAATAGAGTTTTCAGTCTACCTCCGACACTCGCGTCATCTGCATACCATTTTTGAATAGATCTTGATTTTTCATGATGATCGTTTACAGTGGGGTAGCGAGGAGATTCATGTAGATCTATTGAAGGCTTCTGAGTGTCGACTGGCTTAGTTTCTTGAAGTACTGGGTGTGAGGTATCAATTACATTGTCCCATGTATCGGATTGTTGGTCGCCATTGTCATCTACATTTTTTAATGGAGAAGCCTGATTGCAGCTTATAGACATTGGACTATGCGTGTGGTTCCTGATGTGGGCTGTTGCTTGGTAAGCCTCCACTGTGACATTTCTGGAGGATTCCGGAGGTATCGAAGAACACTGTGTAGGTGTACTGGTGGCATTTTCTATTAGGACAGCTGGAGTCGGATCTGAGGATTTGAGGAATTCCCCCAATTTCTTGACCATGGGAAGGGTGCCAATAGCATACATGGCCATGGCCAGGACGTCACCCTGAGTAGTTCCCTCCCGGGACCAGATAGTCTCATTATCGACGAAAAGTGGAACTGCTTCTCTGTATGAATTCGTAAGTGCAGCAGCAAGGGCTGGGCAGATGACAAATGCATTCCGTAGGGCAAGTTGCCTATTCAGAGAATTGAAGGCATTTGTTGCATCTATGAGGAGGACTGCCTTGCACTCATCCGTTTCAAAGAAAGCCCTTAGTGAGTGGATTCCGTGTTCTATTCCTGCTTTTTGACCAAGGCAAAGTTGCAAGTTTCCACCGAGCTCCTCCAGGTCAGATCTAGCACATTTCATTATAGCCTTGCCTACTATTCTTCTCAGCACTTATCCTATCCCAATTGGTCTCACCCCAGGACTCCAGTGCTATTAGGCAGTCGGCATTGAAAGCTACTAAGGTTTGTGGATCAACATATTCAGTGGCAAATCTTCTAGCTAGACCTGCAACGGCCTTCCGCAGATCACCTGAAGATCGGCCAAAGGCCGTCAGTATCCGCCGCCAGGCATCTGCATGCATGCCTGAGGGGCCAGCAGAGCCTTTTGTGCGTAGTGCAGCAGACAGAATCATGTCCCCATCAATTTTATCGAAAATTATACGATGAAAATCAATTTCTCTATTCCAATTGTCTTCGATAAGAGTATGATCCAAAGGATCAGGCATGGGGTGCTTTTCTAGTAGGATTTCTTTTACACTTTTATTTTTCACCCTGTCTTTCAGATTAAGTATACCACCCCTGCTTTTATTTCCAAGTAGATTTACAGCAGCAGATACTTGACCATGGGACATCTTTTTAATGAAAGCGCGTCGGTGTCCTTCATCGATGTTTTTTGCCTTTTTGATCTTATGTCTCCGAGATTGCAGTGTGCGACCCTCTATAAGCAGTTCTTCAAGATCCCCAGCTTCCCACAGATCAATAAGTCTGTTTATGGTTTTACTAAGGGTGGATGAATTTGCATTTTTTGCTGCAATGCCGGTGCAACCATCACTGCCAGCAATGAGATATTTTCCATGTTGGATTTTTCAGTGAAAGCCTTTAGCAATCCTGACATCAGTGTGACAAAACGATGCCCAGCTTTTGATCTTGGCACTTCAAAAAGGTCAGGGGACCAATGAACAGTTTCGTTGTAGGCATCATTTAACTGGGTGAGGACTAAATCCCCTGGCACTCCATTCCAAGAAAACCCATGGTTGCAAGGTGTAAAACCAGGTAGGTCCATATTTGCCCTTGTGTACTCCTTTTCTGACTGTTCGGTGTTAACTGAAAGAGCGGAGCAACCAGAAGTGGTCGAGGCAAAAATTGGTGTGTTTGGATCCAGTGATATTTGTATGTCCCCTTGGCTTGAGATATTTGGATCAGTACATGGATGCTTGGTTGTTTCACAATCCGGGTTGGAGTGAACCAGTTGCTGAACAACTTTAGTGCCAGAGCCCGTGCAGGTCATCCCTGTGTTGTTCGCTTCATGTTTCCTCCGAGTCCCATTGCTGTTAAATGCTACGCTTTTGTTGTCTGTTAACCACTTGTCTTTTGAAAGTGAAGAAATGTCATCTGAAGATATGTTCATCCCACTAAACCTATACAGATATACTGAACATGGTGGTATATCATTTTGAAGTACAAGGTCTGAAAGATCTATGTGTTGTTCATAATTAGTAGGTGATTGAGGTAAATGAATTATTAAAGCATTAACTGGGTTAGCTAGGTAGCTAACTATTCAAATGTTCTAAGCGTTACAATATTTCATAATTTCAAATAAATAAAAAAACGTGTTTTTTTAAAAATCAAAATCCAACTAGCCTAACCATTTTTCTAACGTAACTGACATTATTAGTTATGGTAGCTATGGTGTTTTTATGGAGCTTGTGAATTATTTACTACCTAGTAATAGTATGTATTTAAAATGTTTAAAACTGATTTTTTTTATATATTGCTTATGTATACTGTATGTGCTGTTGTTTGGTTAACAGGCCTAAATTATATCCTAGATTACTGTAATAGCTTGATCGGGAACAGTTCCGCCCGTGCCAACATTTTCGTTGTTTTATTCAACAAATTTCCTTTCTTTTTTTTCAGTTTTTTTTTCTTGATAAATGTTCTAGAAGGTATATTGCGTGTTCTAGAACTTTGAAAAAAGTTCTAGAACATTTTAATTATGAATTTTCGATAAAATAACTTTCTTTTAAAAGGAAAATTATTAAAAAAATTGTTAAATTTTATTATTTTTTATGCTAATTTGCCTGTTTTTTTTTCTATTGATAAGAGTTCTAGAACATTCATTACAATTTTGAACATGTACCAAATGTTCTAGAACATTTTATTATTAATTTTCGATAAAAATATTCTGGAATATTTGTTCTTTACAAAAAATATTAAAATGATTGTTTAATTAAAAGAAAATTGGAATACAGAACAACTAACCATAACGATAGCATTCTAGAATATTTTTTAAAATGTTAGCTAGGGCTAGTGTAGTATTGAATACGTAGGCCTACACAATAATGGCATCAATAGTCAATCGTCGACATCTATTCGCTGTTTGCAAAGACTCAATTAAAGAACAATATAAATTTGTAGAATAAAAAAACTACGTATAAGGCCTAACTCAGAAACCAAAGAAAAAATTATAGATATAAATTACTAGCTATAAATATAAATTATTACTTGAGTACATAAAATTACTAGATACATATGTTAATTATACAAAAAAAGTGTTAAAAAAAAAACAAAAAATATAATATTTTAAAAATGTTCTAGAACAAAAAATAATATGTTCTAGAACATTATTTAACAAAATAATAATTCGAAATATCCTAGAATACTTCACACTGACATTAAAAAGTAGTAGCTAGTAAACTATACACATTATAGAGAAAAATGAAATAATGTTGGCACGTACGGAACTCTAGCCGCTTGATCTCATTCAGGGACTGTTATATATCATCAATATTTTTGATATTTAATATAATCAGCAACAGTTTTTAGGCTTAATTCTGAAATATCAATGTTTTACAAGTTTTTTTATCATTTCAAGGAAATGCTAGCTAGTAAAAAAACACTAGCTACACCTTAATAATTAATATATAATAATGTTCTCGAACACTTACCAATAACAAAAATAAAAAAAAATACAATATACAAAATACAATATACAGTAGCTACTAGAGTAACCCGTGTTACCATTATTCTGCCTTTGTATAGCTGTTTTGGCTATTGATTTATGTTCTGGAACATATTTCCGACAGTTAACATGTTAAATTTTTGTGGTAGCTAGTGTTTTCAATGGTAGTTAGTGTATTCGTAAAAATGGTACAGTAGCTAGTGTTTTTATAAATACCAACAAATCGTATTATTATTATGAATATCCATAATAAAGTTATTATTTTCTTAAATGTTCCTCGGTAATTATACAGGTTAATTTGCTTCTGGAACGGCATCAGTGATTATTCAGTTATACTCGCTTCAGGTTATTATTTCCGTATATTAACTCTAGAACATTGCAATATTGTATGTATAATGCTATAACGATATTAACATAATGGTGAATTTCATAATTGTCTGCTTTTTGTATGGGGGGGGGGGGGGGGGGTATGGGTGAAGAAAGTAATTGCATTATTTCCCTGCCCGGATTGACAATTATTCAGCAAAATAATTATACCATAAAGATAGTATTATATTTATATTCATTAATTGTATTCAATTTCATTAGAAATTCTGGATTCACAAGAACACAGACAAGATACAAACACATCGCAAATGTTAATACAATTCAATTAATATTCGGTAAATAACGAACAATCGTAGGAACTAGTCACAACATAAGCTACCGGTAGACATATTATATCGATTTCTAATCCGCCAGATGTTAACAGAAACCGTCGAATCGCACTAAATACGAGACAATAGCACCTCGTCTATTTATTAAACAACAAATAATATTACAGTATCGTATGAAACGATCCAAGCTAATATAATATCGTTTAATATCAAGTTACAACTAACGAATCGTATTTATCAATATAACAGTCTAACAATCAATGAGGCGATAGCTTCCGCTAAATAGCTACTATATTGCGAACGGCTCTCATTCCTTCATGCTCTCCTCTGTAGGCTCTTTACTGCGGGTCGGTTCATCGCCTCCGCTAATCTTCTTGGTCCCCGAAACGATATCATCTATCCGTAGCAATAGAATCGCGGTCTCTATGGCCGTCTTGTAGACCTGTAGTTTAACGGAGAGCGGTTCCCAGATCCCGAACTCGTTCATGTCGACAATGTTCCCCGCCTCTCCGTCCACCCCCCAGGTGGACCCCCCTGCCGAGTGCTTGGCGCGCAACGCTGTCTGGGTGCGGATCGTGTTGGCCCCGCAGTTCTGTATAAGAGTTCGGGGAATCACTTCCAATGCCCGCGCAACCGCCTTGTATGGCCACTGGTCCGCCCCGGGGATCCCTTTAGCTTTCTCTTTGAGCGCCTCGGCGACGGCCATCTCGACGGCCCCGCCCCCCGGAACCAACTTGGGTTCCACGAGGACGTTCCTCGCCACCTGCATCGCGTCCTGTAGGTTCCGTTCCACCTCATTTAGGACGTCCTTACTGGCGCCCCGCAGTAGCACGGTGCAAGCCTTCGGATCGCGACACGCCTCCACGAAAGTGAAGTACTCGTCTCCAAACTTCCGCACCTCGAAGATTCCGCAACCCTTCCCGATATCGTCCTCTCGGATCTCCGAGGTCTCCGTGACAACTGTGGCCCCAGTCGCCCGGGCGATACGGTTGTTATCCGTCTTGCGTACCCGACGGATCGCCGTGATGTTCGCCTTGACGAGGTAGTGCTGCGCCAAGTCGGACACGCCCTTCTCCGTAAATACAAGATCGGGTTTCGCTGCGATAACTTCATCGCAAACCTTCTTTATAAACTCCTCCTCCAACTCAAGCATCTTGGTAAAGTCCTCCTCCTTGGATATCTCAATGTTGGTCTGAGACTCGCCCTTTTTATACTCGAGGTTGGTATCGAGTAACAGGATCCGAGGGTTCTCAATGCGACGTCGCATCTTGGGATGCGTGACGTCTTTGTTTATCATGACTCCGTTTATCACCTGACTGTCCTCGATGCTGCCTCCAGGGACCTTCTCCACCTTGGCGTATCGCTTAATATCGATCTCTACACGACCGGTCTCTTCTACACGGACAGTGCGAACCGCTTTCATGGCAATCTCACACGCCAACGTCTCGTACTTCCCAATAAACTTCGTCCCGATTGAACTCTTTATAATCTTTGCCAGCTCTTCATCGTTATTCACGTCAACATCTTTAGCTTTCTCTTTGAGTATCTCTATAGCGTCCTCTAGGGCCTGTCGATACGCCGCTATTATGATAGTGGGATGGGTGTTCTCGGTAAGGAACTGCTCCGCCACCGATAACATCTCACCAGCGAGGATAATCACTGAGGTTGTTCCATCTCCGCATTCCTCATCCTGCGTTCGACTTATCTCGATCATCGATTTAGCAGCCGGATGCTGTACCTGAATCTCCCGAAGGATGGCGTTGCCATCGTTTGTCATTACGATTCCACCCATTGGGTCCATCAACATTTTCAGCATGGCCTGGGGTCCCAGGCATGTGCGGATTACGTCAGCAACCGTTTTTGCCGCGGAGATGTTGCCCAGTTGGACTTTCCGCCCTTGTTCGCGTTTTGTGTTCTGATTTAGAACGAGAATAGGACCTTGGGAAAACATGTTGATTACCTTTATCTATCTGTCTGTCACGATTTGGATAGGCTGATAGGTATGCAATGTCAGAATGTAGCCTCACTGCCTCACAGATAGGGGGGGGAAAGGACGCAATAAACATTCATCCCTCTCCAGGCAGCCAGGGGAAATTCGACGCAAATAACAGCGGACTACTCTCAAAAATAAAACTGTAACATGTGTAACCTGTTCTATTATATATTGTGTTTAGTTTATTGTTTTGGTTAAAATAACGTGCCACTGTAACCTGCTCCTTTCCATAAATTGAGAATTTAACATTGAGGGAAAATATTAATTCGCGAAGGCGGGATTTGCGTCAAGTCCCCCCCCCCCCCCCCCCCCCCCCTGTCTCCTGCCTCAAGTACGGTACATAAGTCTGTAAGTAGAGGTAGGCCTACTTCAGTTACTTTTCTTTACTGCTTTACCTGTTGACTAAACAACAAAGTAGGCCTACACCTGTACAGAGTACAGTACCTTACAGAAGTAAAGATACAAAGTAATTAGAACATTACTGCATTATACAGTTATCAGTTATAGGCAATCTAGGTAATACGAAGACAGAAAGAGTACAGTGCAGCAGGGGTATATCTTTTGCGTAGAGGTATAGCCTATATCAGTATATAGCAGTATAGAGGCTACATGAAGGTAGGTGTAGCCTACATGAGGACATGTAGATGCACGTGTAGGGTGAATGTAGGTAGGTGTAGTCCCGTAGATATTAATGTAATTTATGTATCAACTTGCAGTAACGTGATACACGGTCGTCAATCAGGATGTATGGCAATAATCTCTGATCTCCACGGTACAATACGGTACATCAACCTGCAGACCTGTCTGCTGTCAGACAACAGGTTTTAATGCATACTGCAGTACTGTATAAATATCAAACATCGCGTTCTGATTATACTAAAGTCCCTTACTCGTCATAAATATTAGGCTCTAATGAATTTGAGTATGCTAACGCCACGAAAGGCATCGTTCCATTAGATTAACTCGTTCTGATCTATATGTTTATTGAGTAAGAGTAACCTAAACAAACAGCCATCATCGCGGGGACTATAGTCTACCAGAAACCCTGACCCCCCTCTGTCCCTCTTTATCTGTTTATCAACCATACATCCATGGGACTTGAACAGTACTTCAGCATTGAAATGTTTTGGTCGTTTTGTTTTGAAAGTAAAAATATAGAAGTCTGGAAGTTTTGTTTGTTTTAATTTTTCAGGCAGTCACATTCCACCAACCAGCAACAGTCCCATCCCTTCCCACTATCCCGCGGACCACCACACTGTTTCATTAGTATTCCCATCTCGATGATGGGAATTAATCAGTAATCCGATGGGATTCAAATCCCATCTCGAAGTAACAGCAAAACAATAACACGAAAGTCAATAGCTTTACAGTTATATTTGATTGCATTGAAAGTTAATAGAAAGAAGAAGTTAAATTGCATATCCATTAAAATATCATGAAATTGATACGGCAGTTTATAGTAGATTAAAACGGCCACAGCAAGATTTATAAAATGGAAAATAAGTAAAATCAGCACACAATATTATCAATATAGACATTGAAGACAATTTAATAAACAAATAATATAAAAAAATATCTACTAACAATCAATACATGATATATATAATATATATACATCAGCGACTACCATCGCCACTCTGGTTCAATCAGTCAGTCCGGTATATCATTGTTAGCGTTTTGTTGAATCACCCACTCATCCTCAGACCCTCATGGCAGCATGGACACCGACGACGAGCTCTAACCCTAACCGTTAGTCGATTCCTCCTTGACTGGAAACATCAGGTTCTGGCCGTTCGGCCCATACAAAGTCATTAGCCTCCATGCCTGAACCCGCAGGATCATAAGATCTACAGTATGTATCGGTATATCGTTCAGTCGTTTTTTCCTTTGTCAGTACTGTAGTATTGATAGGCTCCGTCTCGTGGGTATTCAGGGGACCCCCATTCGACGTATTCGCATCTCCTCCTGGTTGTTTCGGGTACCACCGCCCGCCATACAGCCATATGCGCATCTCTTCGTGGTTGTTCCGGGTACCACCCCCGTTCGCCGCATTCGCATCTCATCGAGGAAGTTCCGGTCCGGGTACCCCGTGTAGGCCTATTCATTCATCATTGTTGTTTTTAAAGACCTACCTACACCTATCTACATTCACCCTACACGTGCATCTACATGTAGGCTACACATACCTACATGTAGCCTCTATGTAGGCTATACCAGTATACCTCTACGCAAAAGTTATACCCGTGCAGCAGTGTACAAAGCTGCAGAGTCTCATCTTGCTTCTTCCTTCAGTCCTTACAGCCTTAGGCCTAGCCTACTGTTGTACTGTAATCTCAGTTTTCTATTGGAAATTGAAAAACTGTATAGGGATAACTGAGTAGCCTACTGATCACTCAGTAGACCTACTCAGAGATTGTGTCTTTCTAACGAATTCGTTAAAAAAAGGCACTATCTTGGAGTACATCAATATTCTAATTTCATTCAGTTTTATTGAATTTTCTGCATTTCATATTTATCAAATGGTTTAAATTTCAATAACACTAACACACTATCAAAAATTTTATATTTTTTGATAACAATTCTTCACACACAATGCAACAATAACAATAATCAAGATAACTAAATAATTTGTAAGTAGTTAAGCATTATATGCGTGAATGGTGGCTGACACCCCAGTAAACAACAAGCGTGTTAGGCGCATGTGTGGCGAACGACATGTTCGCCAGACGTTTCAAGTGTTCTGAATCGTTTGGGAAGGGTTTCGAGTTATCAATGTTTAGCGTTCGTTGTGCCATTTCTTGGCACGTGCCACAATTAGCATGTTTGGGAAATATGATAAACAATGCCAGAATGCCGCAGCTTTTGGTTCTCATGATAGTTTCCCAGAGTAGTGCTGATGCGATTGTAAATAGTTTCAAATTCTGTGGTGGCACAGATTAGGCACTTGGCACATGTTTGAAGCATGTGGCACAAAATATGAAACTTACTAGTGATAGTCAGAAATTGATAATTTTCAGTATTTAGAAGTTTTCCAGGGTGCTGATTCTATGTCAAATAGTTTCAAATTTCGTTGTCACTCAGACGTGCCACTTTAGCATGTGGCACATGTTTTCGGCATATGGCACAAAATATCAAACTTACTACAGAGAGTCAGAAATTGACAATTTTCAGTATTTAGAGGTTTTAGAGGGTGCTGATTTGATTGCAAATAGTTTCAAATTCCACTCTCACTCAGACGTGCTACTTTAGCATGTGGCACATGTTTGCGGCACTTGGCACAAGATACAAATATATCTACTGCTAGATAGAAATTTACAATTTTCATTATTTACAGGATTTCAAGGGTGCTGATACGATTGCAAATAGTTTCAAATCCCGCTGTTCCATAATTGTGCCACTTTAGCATGTGGCACATGGCATAAAACTGGTTGCGTGCTATTCACCCATAATGTTGACCCAGTAGTGGGGTTGTGAAAAATTTCCACAACAATCTACAAGCATCTACTGATAGATTGGATCAGCATGTATTCTTATCTTTCGTGGGTGTGGGTGACTGTGACCGTGACCTAATGCCAGTCTGTTTCGATCCTGAACATCGCCGTGGGTCTACAGCAATAGTGTGAACCGAAATTCAGCCATATCCATCCGAGAGGTATAGATTCATTATGGACCCAGTGGACATGAGTCTCATTGAACCATATTCCCTTTCGTAAGAATAAATCCACCTTGCTTATCCTACTATGTATCGCACTTAAAGCAAGATAATTAATTTTATTGAGATAAAAATTATATTATTGCGAAGAAATTAATTTTATTGCGATAAAATTATTATTATTGCGATAAAATTATTATTATTGCGATAAAATTAATTTTATCGATACAGTATAATATAAATTTTATCGATTGGGGGTAATTAATATTAGCTACTTTTTCGATCAAAAAAATATTATTGAATTAAAATACTAAAGTAGGCATTTAATAGCTAATTATAGTAAGGCTTCTATCAAAACAGGGAATAACAGGTCTCTCTACTCCTATAGCAAGCAAGCAGTGTTTAAATCCATATATGTAGTAAATGGGAGACTGAAAGGTCCATAGCAGGACATAGGGCCCTACAGTATAAAGTAATCATCCCGCATTGAATTAAATATCAATGCAATATATCCATCGGTCAAGGGTGGGTCCTTCGTATATTCTCATTAATTGCGGTCCAGCTTGAGGAGTGGAATGCCTCATCATCAGGCAATACCATTTCGACTCTCGAATCTTTGCCACGGCCTTTACACTTTTGGACACTTTCGACCATCCAAAAAAACGATGTGAGAGTGAGAGATATTATGAAGGCCTATAGCTTGGTTTCGAATCGAAAATAAAATTGTGGTGTGCCATTGTGTGTGCCATTGCGGTTTAACTATATTATATAATAAAACATGTAAAATATTGAGCATTCAATTTGAAAGCAATGACAGACACCGGATAATACAAAATACAAACCATATTTACTGTACCTTACGTTTTGTACCATAACTCCCCCCCCCCCCCCCCCTCCCATGAGCTGTACATCTGATTCATGTAGCATTAAAAATTGTTATTAGGTTACCCAGCATATTTTTCGTAAAATTATACTATCTGAAGTATCCCGTAATGACAATGGACTTGGACTGGAAACTTATTAACTTCCAGTTTCCAGTCAATAACACATTTCATTCCATAACAAATGTAGATAACTGACTATCTAATAAAACAAAAAAGAAACCGAAAATTATACATGATTTGCATTTACCTACAAAATTTACTACACAATACTTTTAGTAACAAGTCTCTATAGTATTAAATACGGTATATAATCGTATTTTTCTAATTAAATACAATTCGGATTGCAGGCCATCACAGTTTCAGTAATGTCAATTACATCATCGTCCTCACTATCACTTGAGAGAACAATAAGCTCTGGACATTTCAGAGGAGGAAGTTCTGATGGGGAACGGGAATCCAGTGGTTCCATAATAGAAATTCGTCGTATTTTTGGAGGTGAGGTTGGTGTTTTATTCGACGGATGAGAAGTAAAGATAAGAATCGGCTGCAGTAGTAGAACATCCTCGTTTACATTACCATTTCGCTTTACTTCTTCAGTTTCAATCAAACATTTGTTCAATATTGCAGGAGTTAAACGACACAACCAAACAACACACTTCTTAGCAATTGGCCCCTGATGATGTGAAGGATGTAACTCCCTAATATGTTGGCTCATCTTCAGGGAGTAATTGCTGCCAGAACCGCAGTAAGCACATGTATACAGTGGAATTCTCGAGTGCACCCTCGTATGTACAAATAAGTTGGTGAATAACCTTATGCAGTATGTACACAATTCGATTGAATTTGATGAAAATGAACTATTTGCAATAGTAATACAATTTGTAATTTTTTGAGGGTGTTCCTTACTAGATTGTTTTTCTTCTTCGGAAATTATGGAGCCATCTTCACAATCAATATTTACCATGTACTTTGCAGTGTCCTTTGTTATACGGCCATATATCCCCTTAAGTATGTTCCTTGAGCGAGTATTGGATTCTAACTTTATTGCTTTGAGAGTTGTGTATGGATCCAAACGAACGCGATCCTTACTGCTACTCATGGCCACCTGGTTAAATTTCGTGACTGGCATAAACAATGGTTCTGGTGACTTACAATTGACACTTACTATAAATGGGTCAAATGAATGTGGCAATGCTGGAAAATCATCTGCATGTTTTTTATTATGAAATGAACTTATACTCCTATTTGATTGTAATCCCAATGCTGCCATTAGACTAGATGGCATTTCATCTGATAAGTTTGACATTGTAATATTATTCTAATCTCATTGTAATCTTCGAGGGCTCTTTGATTTTGCTATCATTCTTCAAATGGTTAATGTATGTAACATGCCATAATATTTATAATTATGTAGAAATACACACCATGTGTATTATTCTTGTAAATAATTATTAAGAATAAACATTAAAATAAATGAAAAAATGATTGAATAAAATATAATGCAAATAATATATAAAATATAATGCAAGCAATGTTTAATTCAAACTATAATATAATATAACTATAATTATAAATGATATTCAGATATTGCCAAAAGTGAAAGCGGATAGAGGTGAGTTTGACTAGACTGGCATCATTGCAACGATTGAAATTAAAGCCACAATATAATAACTACATATCACCTTCGCACAGCACGTGACATAAACTTAAGGGGGGAGTACACCCCCCCCCCCCCCCCACCCCCCATGTAACAATTTCAATCTTTTTTTTTAATTTAATCTGTAGCAGAATTTAATGAGGATTTCAAATCTGAAAACCTCTTGGCAAGACTTCTTTCAGTTCCCGAACCTCTCGACGGTTCTCGTCCATCATTAATGTTTGTGTCCCTTATTAATGTTTGTGTCCCTCATTAATGTCTGTGTCCCTCATTAATGTTTGTATCCCTTATTATTGTTTGTGTCCCTCAATTAATGTTTGTTTCCCTCATTAATGTTTGTGTCCCTCATTAATATTTGTATCCCTGATTAATGTGTGTCCCTCATTAAAGTTTGTGTCCCTCAGTAATGTTTGTGTCCCACATCAATATTTGTATCCCTCATTAATGTTTGTGTCCCTCATTAATGTTGGTCCCTCATTAATATTTGTGCCCATGATTGTGTGTACCCTTGATTAATATCTGTCCCTCATATAATGTATGTGTCCCTCATTAATGTTTGTGTCCCTCATTAATGTTTGTGTCCCACATCAATATTTGTGTCCCACATTAATGTTTGTCCCCATGATTAATGTTTGTCCCTCATTAATGTTTGTGTCCCTGATTAATGTGTGTCCCTCATTAATGTTCGTGTCCCTCATTAATGTTTGTCCCTCATTAATATTTGTGCCCATGATTAATGTTTGTGCCCTTGATTAATATCTGTCCATCATTTAATGTTTGTGTCCCTCATTAATGTTTGTGTCCCTCATTAATGTTTGTGTCCCACATTAATGTTTGTCCCCATGATTAATGTTTGTCCCTCATTAATGTTTGTGTCCCTCAATAATGTTTGTGCCTCTCGTTTATGTTTGTGTCCCTCATTAATGTTTGTAATCGGTACTTAAAATCAAATGATATAGAGATAATAATATATTATAGCCTACTGGTATAGGGCAGCCTACAGACAGTATATGAATTACACATAATACAGTAATAATAAGCAAATGCTTCAGATCTTGATTTGAGAAACATAATATATATAAAATATATAGGCCTAACTCTAAGGTAGAAGAAATAAAATAAAGAAAGTCAAATTAATTAATTTAATTCCTACTTTTTGAAGGCCTTGTTAGTTGTCTTGCAGTTCAGTAGCCTTGTAGCTGTATGTGGGTTGAGGGCTTCGGGTTGAAAATTATTTATGATAGGCTTATTTAATGATAGGCCAGGCCCTAATAATACTGTATTAGGTAGGACGGACATATCATGGTAATTATTTTAGAGTGTTTAACGGTTATAACTGAAATATGAAATACAAACAATAAATTGAGTGAAAATATACCACTATGCTGATATGATGGAAATTAAAAACTACCAACTAACAGTACTTCAGTAGGCCCTACCATGGCCGTACCTACAAGTAGGAGCAAATAATAAATTAAATTAATAACTAATTGTATAGGCCTAGCTAATATATACCTACTATGTTACTGTACGCCTACCAGCCTACAGGCCTACTGGCCTACCAGAACTGCAGAACCAGCCTACTGGCTGACTGGCCTACTGATGTACTGTAACATAAAAAGGAATTATATGTCCTACATAAAAACTGGTACAGTCTCGAATGCTACAGCACAACTGCTTAAAACTGTAAAATAAATATTTAGATTATAGTGCCGGTACCGGTAAAGCAGTATAGCACCCTAAAACCTACCGGTCTGCCGGTAGTGCTGTAGTGAAGGAAAATTATGTACAACTATCAGATCATCTGCCAGTCCTGCCTGACGTTTTACTAATGGGAAATTGAAATAATAGTGTAATAAAATAAGTACTGGTATACATCATTGTTCAATAATTAGTACTGTAATTTTAGCATTATGGCACCAGTGATTGCTCAATGGAACAACAACGAGGGAAATACAGTAACAAAATGGAGAAGGCTGTAAAACTTTAAGAGGTGCTATAAATTATTTTAACAAATGGCCAAATCTATTTTAATTAATTGTATGGTATATTTGTTATTATGCATATTTAAATCTAATTGTGAAATACTTATACAGTAGAGTGTGTATCCGAATGATGTCATAATTTTATTTAGAATGGTGGTGATATACTGATTTACAGTAGTAATATGACAGTAATATGCCTAACATACTCTAGTACTATCAGACTATCGGCATGCTGCATTATATATATTATATTACATAAAATACTGTAAGTAAAGTTACCACATTAGTTACATTTTTGCATATGTGTTTCGCCGGGATTTGGCTCATCAGCTAACCCGTGCAGGACACATTAATCTAACTAACTACACCAAAAACCAGCTAAACACACACACATATAAACAAAATAGCATTGCATTCCAGAACAAATAAGCAATCATTTCCTTAGCAATACTATATGGGATAATTTATTGTCTTGTGCATGGTTGCTAATTATAATAAAAATAAAGTAATAGGAATGCATTTTAAACAACCATGTTCACCATGAACCGGTATATTAAATATAATTTTGAGTTGAACGAATTATGTTTTTGACAGACCAATATCAAGCAAGTAAAATTAATTGGAAACAGAGAAACAACATGTTCCTATCTGTTCAACCGTTAGTAGTCATCATTTTAATTAAGCAGGGACACCAAGCGCAACCCTGTTTAAATACTGTAAGTAAAATTATCACATTGGTTACATTTTTGCATATGTGTTTCGCCGGGATTTGGCTCATCAGCTACACGAAGCAACGCTCCAGTGAGGAGAGATGGTCTCAGGATATGCGTAGAACATAATCAACCACAAAAATGAATAAGAATGGTGCAAGTTTGTCTCCCTGGTGCACTCCATATACTGTAAGATTTCAAATAGATCTGAATCACCATCAGCAGTAGTAGACACAAATGTGGTGGAGCCATTGTACAGTGATTTAACAGCTGCATTAATTACCTCAGGAATCACATGATGCAAGTATGCTGCACATACGTTATCGGGAAAACTTTTTTGAACCCAACTAGGTTCCCTCATAACAGTCTGTCAACAGGTTCCCTCATGCGACTTAATCGAATTATATTGTAGGACCCTATACTGTAGCTTTGCAGCAATCGAAATCAACGAGATTCAACGAAAAGATCCACACGTTTTTAGGTTGCCCTTCTTCGGGGCAGGGACCAATGCTCCCCCCATGCTATTTGTTTTCATTCTCTCTATGTCCTATACAGTACATGTAAACAATAATGGGATGAATGAGCTCCAAACACCCAGGAATTGTAAAGACATCATGGGGCACGCCATCTACTACACTGGCACGATTGGTCTTGTGCTCTTAGCAATGTCACTAATGGGGTGGGGATATATGTGAGGGTGAGCACGACTTAAATTCACGATGTAATGTACATTAAAGTTATCAGGCAATGCCCTGTCAATGTTTACAAGCTTTTCAAAGTGGGCCTTCCAACCATTGATGGTTGCAGTTAGAGAGTCAGCCTTAACCTTGGCGGTTGGTTGGCTTATGCTCCCAGTGTGCAGGTTTATTAATTGCCATGACTGGGCGGATTGCTTGTTAGCATCAGCATTGTTAATGGCAACAACATGCGCATTGATATCTATGCATGTATGTATTTATAGACCAAAGGAAGAAATAAATAAACACACATTACCGATTACACAAAATATATAACTACAGTATTTAGTCCAGGCAATATAACGCTCTGAGTAGGTAAATTACAGTAACAAATAAATAATATAAATAGAAATTGTTCGAAATAATCAATGAAATCAGAGATAATTGTAAATAAATTAATTGCCAAAATAATCATCAAATTGTCATGGTAGTAAAGAACAATGCAGAGCAAAAACAAACATACAATAAACACGATCGAAAGAGGCATTAAGTGTAAGGAGGGGGCCGGGGGGTTAGACAGCAAACTGACTAAAAGTTCAAAAACTAATGATTAAATTATCATTATTTTGTGTTACGAATAGTTTTACGATATCGAAGCAACTTACGAAGGTTGATGCGTTCTTAATTTTTTGAAGAATATGTGCAGGTGCGCTGAGATCAGTTTCCCCAGTAAACTCTTTACGAATATTATCGTAGAGTGGGCACGTGCAGAGGAAATGTTGCTCATCCTCAAACCGCAGGAACACAAACGGAGCTCACGAGGGATGCGGAGATATCTTCCCTTTTCTACTGCGAGGTCATGAGCGCTGAGCCTTAGTCGTGCATAGTTTATGAGATCGACAGACTGGTGCATGCAATTGTATGCATCAGGTCTTGTTAGGGTGGGGTTTAGCTGGAGATACGTTATATACTGTATTTAGACCGGCCTTGCGCCGCTTTATCCTTGATAGAATTACGAAGATAATTCATTGACGATTCAATAACGTCCTTGTACTGTATATGATTAAAATCAGTGAATGTCGGCAATTCAGTGTGCAGTTGTGTGCAATAGTCTGTGTGTGCTTGACCGAGAAACAAAGCATTTCCTAAAGAATGCACTTTGGTGATCTATAAAACATACTGTTGTGTATAGTGTAAGTCATAGCTCTGTTCAAATAGATAGAGCGCCACGTCCTAAAGGAACTGCTAATATTTCCCGAAAGTGAATAATATTCGTCAGAGATTATATATTAACGATCAATCGAATAGTACGGTAGGCCTGCACCGCAATCAAATTAAAGCATCCAAATCCAGTCTCCCGGGTATATCCAGCGGGTGAATGGTCGCGCACAGACTGGCTTTGGCTAATGTTAGAATTATTATAGGTGTTCAATACTTGTCATAGACTGGAGTAGGTTTATAACCTAGAAGACATATAGATTTGGCGGGTTAAACTGCCAAAGGTCTTAAAGGCGCGAACACATAGTCATGCCGTGGCCAGGCAGATTTCGTAGTTCTGCCAGCGAGCAGACTAAGTCTTTACCTTGGCCACAATAAGGCGGTGATATCACTTTGAGAAGGGTCGAAGAATAAATTCACTGAATAAATACACAATAGCGTTCCTCTAAACGAAATGTAATGAAAATGATGTGGTGATATACTGATATACAGTAGTAATATGATTTATGTAATATGTGCAACATACTGTAGTAAATACAGTATGTAACAGATATTGTAATCGAAATGTCCGGTGTTATTATGAAATTTAAAATTTTAACGCTTATAGTTCTATTTAATATAGTAGTAGTTAAAGTAAATATTTTCAGTCCATTTGGTGAGGGATGCTGCACATAAAGTCTGGCGATTTATTAGATAAATGAATATCTAATATTCGATAAAAACAAATTTAGCAGAAAACACCATTTTCTTCACTCATTTTCAGTTTAGCAAAATTCAACTAAAGTATTCTGTCAGAATTGTTGAATTTAACACGAAGTGTTAAGGTTTTAGTCTACAGTACAGTCCCTATCTCATTCTGAATATCACTTCACAAACAGGGCAGTATTTTTAATTTCATGAAATTGAAAATTTAATGAAATTAAATGAAATTTTTAATTTTTGTAATGATATTCAATGGAGAATTTCGGGAGGTAAGCGTAAGGTAAGAGTTGAGAAATAAGAACAACGCACACAGCTCAAACTTACTCAAACTAAACACCTGCCCCACAATTTCAGTGAGTTTGACTTCCAACAGTGCCATACTCAGCATTACTGTACCTGTACGGGATGGCTAATTACTCTGGTTGAGTGGGACACCACATGGGGATGGGGAAGGGAAGGGGTCTCTGTTTGCTGCTTGAGCTATTGACTTAATGGGTTGAGTTACATATCCTGGACAGGACGGCTTGGAGTGTGTATCATAAAAGACATTTCAATCACGACGTTCCTTTGTGGTGGCTTTACTAAAATATGTTCTGTAAAGAGCAGAGTTTAACATAAGGGAGTGGGCCATTAAATCACAGCTCGCTGCATGAATGCTACAATGGGAGGTTACGCGAGTTTGAGTTTGGGTTTGAGTAACCCATACAGGTTTGAGGTAGTACAGTAATAGTTATGTTTAAGAGAAAAGGTACTTAGTTTGAGAAACGGTATCTACTGTACTGTAGAATGAAATAGGGACTGTACAATGCCAATGTGTGGAAAACTTAACACAAACAGAATATTCGCTAAAGAAAATGAGTGGAAAAGAGTGCTTCTGTGTTTTTATATCGAATATATATTGTTTTATTTTAAATAAACAGACGTTATCACTGTTTCCTTAGATTTCTCAGGCAAAATCTCCCGGTCCTACGAATTACCACACAGCACCCGAAAATACATAGACATTTTGTTCACCCGAAAAGATTCTAAAAACACCACAAAATGTGATCCTCTGACTCTCGTTTACTGTTTCATTAGTTAGAAAAACCTTCTACTGTAACCTGTTCCAGTGTTCCATCCCCTTACCTACAGTACCTACAGTTATAGTAATAAAGGTATTATTGGACTGTATTGGGGTATATGGGTGTATGGGGTAATTGGTAGGGGTAAAACGAACTTAGATCCTGCAAGGCCTGACTTTGATGAACTTAGATCTTTCCGAACTTAGGTCCTATCTGGGTGAACTTAGATCCTAACTAGGTGAACTTAGATCCTAACTAGGTGAACTTAGATCCTAACTAGGTGAACTTAGATCCTAACTAGGTGTACTTAGATCCTAACTAGGTGAACATAGATCCCAATCTATGCTAGTAAAAGCCTTTCCTCATGCTAGTCGCGAAGCAAACTTAGATCCCACGTTGAAATGCAAAGCGAAATTAGATCTTAGGTGGCGACTTAGATCCCAATTTATACAAATCCCTTAGCACACGCTAGAGAAGAAGCGAACTCAGATCCCACGTGTACTGTGCGTTGGCCGCGTTCTGTCGATATTATATAGTGTATATTGCATGTACTGTGTTTCATTAAGCATATTAAACTACTTATAATGATCTAATGCAAATAAGTCATACACACTGTCATACACTCAAAGTAGTTGCGATCAGTGACTCCCGACAAACTATAATTTGCCAATTAATTCATTATTGCAGTATTGGTGGTGGGATCTAAGTTTGCTTTCCCTTCAAGCGTGATAATATTTACAGTAAGGTCTGCTGGCCTATGGGAATTACATTTCACATTAACAGCTACGGTACCATAGCAATATAAGATGGCAATATACGATATCGTATGGGAAATATCTAAGTTCATATGGGAATAAGGATCTATGTTCACTCAAGATCTAAGTTCGTTCAGGATCTAAGGTGCTTTTAGGATCTAAAACCGAGGAACCATATTGGTAGGAACCGAAGCTCCTCAAAAACATAGCGTCATCCTCTTCATTAAAATTGTGGAGCACGTCCATATCTCAAGATGAATGATGTTGCTATTACAGTATTACTTCATGAGGCCTATGGCCTACCACGTCCGGTACATCAAGCTGCTGTACTGCTGGTTTGTCCGGGACTAGCACTGTAGCATAGCAAGTACCGGTATTGGGTATTATGATTGTACAGTACTAACTGTATTTACTACTACTGTACTAGGCCTACTGGTAACTGGTTTACAAACACTGCTGCACTGTACAGACGGTTTATTGACATATAGCAGTATAGGCCCCCCTATCTACTGATCTAATTCAGTAATTCTGTAGGCTAAGTGACGCAGTAGGCAGTACCGGTAAGTATGCTGAAAATATTGCAGCAGAAAATTTTCGTAAATTCAGTTGGGTATTCTCAGCGAGATTTCGCTGCTTTGTGCAACCAAATCTGGTTTCACAAATTCAAAGTATCACTAACAAATCCCTTTCAAAAAATAAATTTAAAAATTTGAATTATAAACATAGGAATTTAGTTACAAAAATAATACCACCAGAAAGCCCTTACAAAACTGTGTTGTTTGTATGTCAGTATGTTACGAAATTTTGTTTCCATGTCAGCATGTGCTGTTTTTGAATAAACACAACAAAAACAATTTGCAGCGAGATTTGGTTTCACTGCATTTTCTTCAGGTTGGAATAATGATGTGATGGCGGTCTGCCTTTGAGTTAGCGCCGCACCTTGGACAGTTGGATGAGTGACATGAAAGTCTAAGAATTTTGTTAGTTAGGCAGTATAACCAACCCAACTACATCCAGTCTGGTGTCACACTTCAAATTGCCAGATTGCTGTGTAACCGTCTGACTGTACTACCTGGCTGCCTGTATTGAATACAGAACAGAATACTGCGGTATAGTGAGACAGTGTTGTGTGCTAGTGCTACTTCCTACTTACCTTAATTATTGCTAGATTGTAAAGCAAGCATTATGTTAATTATGTTATGAATTGTTTCCTCTACTGACGTACGGTATTTTATTAATTTGACAATTATTGAGAACTCAAAACTTTTAATACGATAAATAGGCCTATAGGCTGATAGGCTAATATAATAATATTATATTCTGGTATTGATATTAGGCTATATTATATCATATATTTTAGCTGTATTGAAATGCCTTTCCGTCGCGTTTGTTCTGCCATTGGCCACGATTCGAATTCAAACTCAACAAAGCTTCATAATATTAAACATGGCATTATTAGGAGGGAAGTAATTATCTCCATGATTGAGAAGGGGATAATTAACAAGAGTTCTCACTATATATGTTCGTGTTGCATTTCACTGCATGAGTGCCCTGTAAAAGTGCAGAGTCATAATGTTATCGTTTCTAGTACTGGTACGAAATCAAAGGCCGCGCCGATGGAAATCGTATCTACTCGCGATTCCTCGACAACTCAATATCTTGCGGAAACCGCTAAGTTATTGCGTGCAGAGTGCATGGTATTCGCTGCCAATGGGACGACACCAACATTGGATGAACTGAAAAACATCGCAATAGATAATATTATTCCAGATGGTTCGGTAAAGGAATTCCTCTACAATGTCTGCGGTGTTTCGCATGTTGTCGACAGTTTCGATGCAGGTGGGTAGATTTACTGAAAAATATGTTGCAAATCTAAGACTACTAACTTATTACATATTTTTCAAAATTATCTTACGTAAATTATACACACGAGTCACAGTCGGGAACTGCATTGTTTGTGTGCGGACTTTCTCTGTCCGGATTTTCGGTGTCCAGTTTTATTTTGGCATACGTGTAGGTGAAATTCCCATACATTACCGTATATTTATTATTACTTTACTAGGCCAAAAGCTATGCTCAACAAAATACAGTAATTGTATTTACAAATTGTATTTATTTTTTACTTATTATGCTTCCAAATGTTTTGGAAATTACAGTCTTCTATTCAATACTGTAATTATAATACATTATATTGTCATTTCTAAACCTTACAGCCTTAGCCATCCATATTCTGATATAACAGTATTACACTAACGACTAACCCCCAACCTTAACTCTACCCTAACACTCTAACCTAACCCATAATACCAATAATAATTTAGAATTACACCTTTTTGCCTTAATTGTAATATACTTTACTATAAAACTAGACTAGTACAATTTGCTGATAATTCTAAAATTTTGTATGTTTGTTTTGTTAATTGTTATGTTAATTCTAAATTGTTTACTATTTTATTTTACAGGAAAAGATAAAGACAGAATGAAGAAATTAATGGCCTGCAAAATCTTTGAATTAATTCTATCGACATGCAACGAACGATATTGCGGTGCAATCTCAACGTTAGAGAGTGTCGTTAGCTACTCGTCCGATACCTCTAAAGTATCCCAGAACTTGCGTAGCAATAGTTCTGCCGCACCCCATTACACAACGTTGTTGCGGCTGATGAAGTCCTCTGCTTTCACTCACGCGGAAGCGCCTAACGGAGATATAATAGTCGTAATTGACAATAATCAATTTGTGGGGAAAACATACCATATTTATAACCAATCGTGTATGCCCGTTAGCAAGGTGTGTTCTGTAGTTTCCATAGTTGCTAACCCGGCCATGGAACTACAATCACACTCATTAAGTCGAATAATGATCGCAGAAAGTGACATAACAGGAATTGTTGACGAGTTTTTCGAATCTAACGAGAAACTGTATCGGCAGTTACGCTGCGTTTTTCTGCTTTCGCAATTGTCATTCTTAACAAGTAAGGATATTTCTACCTCCACCAAAGCGTCAACGTTCTGCGATAAATCTTATCGAAAACTTCTAGACTTGGCTGTAGATAGAAATGTAGTCTCGAACGATTATTGTGAACCGTCCGTTGCCGATATTGTTATACACCCACCACTCCCAAAAGATCCGGGAAGTTACCAAGCTGTGCGTGAAACTGTCGATAAAGTTATAGAACTTGCAGGTAAGTTATTGGTAACTATAATTATGATTTGAATGCGAGGTCATACATGGAAAATAGCACATTGTAGTGGTAAGAACTTTGGCCTCCAGTGAAGGTGGTGAATTGGATCCACACCTGGAATAGTGAGAGTATTCAACATTTGTTAGGATTTGTGAAGCGCCCTAATAATGAAAATTAAAAACCATAAAATTAAAAATAAGAGTAAATAGAATGGGGTACCGCGGACCGGTAATTTGCCGTATGTTAATTGTTTGTTTGTAAATGTTAATTGCTTGTTTATTAGATAGAGAGTACGTAACAAGATAAAAAAGGTGATTTAATTTAATTTAAAAGCCAGCAATACCAGTAGCAGTAATAGAATATCGTAATTAGTTCAGTAGTGTATTACATTAGTATATTACTTGTTTAAACTACATGGAATCATAAGTTTGTGTTCTGTAATTGAGTTGCACTGAACATTTAAACATGTGCTGTATCATTTATTTAGGAATACCTCGCGTTAGACAATGGACCCCTATTGTCATGGATGGGAGTCCCATGTGTCTGCTTCTAAAGAGTTTAGAAAAGCTACCGGAGTGGAGCAGCCAGATACTGCCATTACCTGGACTGGGACATCTAGAACATACGATGGTAAAGGCTGTAATCAAAGCGGGCTGGGAACTTCAGTTCCACAAGTTTGCTGTTGAGATGGGGATGGTAACGCAACCAGCACAGCAATACTTTAAAAACGCAAACGATCATCATAAATCGTTTGAATCGATCGTTATTGTACTAACAGGTAGGTGTATTCAGGGCGTAGATGTTGTGCCGACACAGTGCCTCTCGCCAACTGTGTCGGCACCTCTGTACTATACTAATATAATATGTGTGTAAATGATGTACCGACATTGTCGGCATAATGTTTGCCGACAGTGTCGGCGTAACATTGTGTCGACAGTGCCCGCGTAACATTGTGTCGACA